>LRSR01001909.1:0-29215 GCA_001579985.1 Hypsibius dujardini | reverse complement strand
TTCAATATTTTAAACTTAACTTGCAATTGGACGAGTGGAATGCAGATTGAATATGAGGTGCTAATGTTTGGAAGGGAAGAATCCAATGGAAGTTGGTATGCCACTATAACCAATCAATCAATCAAGCAATTCACTTCCCTGGGAAAAATGTACATGAATGCTACGTATCAAATTAATCAATCAACCAATCAGCAATGCTTTTGACTGGTTTATTAATGCTTGGTTTCATATTGATTATTCTATTAGAGAACTGATTCACTATCATTCATCCGAATCATTTGCGTCAGTGTTTATGTCAGTACTGTGCTGATAAAGAACTATCAATTATGTTCTCTGTTCGTAGGGATGTATGAATCTTCATCAGCGTTCAATTTAGCACCGGTCGATCCGCGGGCACTGCAGAACCTGGAACAGCTGATTCAGAAGCTGTGCGAAAATGTGACTGAGATGAACGCCTTTCTCTCTTCCCAGCTGCAGCAGGTAGTACAAGCTAATCAGTCGATTCACCATTCTTCTTCCTTTAATAGCAGAGCCAAAAGCTTCACTTGATCACTTCCATCTGCCCTGTCTGTCAAAAATAAATATAATCGACACGTGCCCTTGTAGATGTGCAACCTTACCGCGGAACACGTAAGGACGTATCGAAGTGGGATAGAAAAAACGTGTGATACCGTTGACGGGTGCATAAAGGTTTGTCTCCAGAGAGTTCATACTAGTGTTCTTTAAATAATGATTTAAGATGGGTTAAAAATAGTGTTGTTTAACTATCTTCTCCGAATTAAAATTAAATAAAAAATATATTTAAATTGCCTGGCGAATCGTATTTAAATAGGATTCCAGGCTATTTAAAAGAAAAAATACCGATTTTAGCCAATAAAAATATGAATTTGAATTAAAATTGCTGATGATTTTAATTGTTTTGGCCCAATTTAATTTAATTTAAATTATATATGGAGACGTTTTTTACCTCGATTTTAAATATAATTTAAATCGATTTTATTTAAAATAAAAAGGCCGTTTTCAACCATTTTAAATATTATTTTAAATAAATTTAAACAACACAAGTGAAAAAGGCATTTTTATTTTAAATTAAGTAATTTTTCATTTATTTTAACATTCGACTACTAGGTCACGTGTTGAATTTTATTTTAATTTAAATTTATGCTGATTTTTATTTTTTATTTTAACTTGTATGCTTATTTTATTTATTTTATTTTAAATCGGCGGTGCTTTTAATTTAATTTTTTATTTAAACTACCAGAAAACAGCGCTTGATTTTTTAAATTATTTTGAAGTAAATTTCAAATCGGACGTCGGTCACGTGATTTTGAATAATATTGATTTTAAATTCGAAATCCTGTTTAGACAACATTAGTCCAGACGTTGATCTCGTGGAAAATTTAGTCTCTTGACTGACGTTCCTCATTTCAGACGATGTACCAATTAATGGCTCGGACAGAAGGTAACGTGAAAGGGGCTCAAGTCTTGCGATTGTTTTTAATGCCCGTCATTTTGATCGCCTTCTTCCTTTCCAGAGCTTCACAAACAGATGCGTCAAATTTCAACAGTTCATGACCAAATGTAAGTAATGTGATATGCGATATGCGGAAAGTGGGCGCAAACGCTGGTCCGATTACGTGCTCCCGAATTCAAATTGGTCTCACATTGCAACCATTTATCACAGAAAAGAGCTTAAACGTATGGTGACCATCCTGGAAGGCTACGTGGACAGCCTCTGAAACCCAGTGTCCCGGCCTTTCGCCCCCCTAGTCAGCGTCCCCGACACAGCTGCACCGGGCCACCTCACATTCCCCCGGATGGACGCAGCGGCGCCACTGCGTTGTACTCCACTGACCTGGACCTGCAAAAACATCCAAGATTTCATCAGGCACAATTCCTTTTTCCGTTTTACCACTTTTTAACTCGGCGCTCACACACACTTGGCAGTTGCGATATAGTACTTACGGATCTCCAGGATATAGTTGCTGCATTTTTGTCATTAGTCGTTTGAAGCCCTGAATGTATTTGCGTTGCGTCTCGTCGTTTAAGACGTCTGAAACCAAATTGATTTGCTGTAATCCCTCTGGACGAAAATAATGGTCGTGATTATACAAAATTCTCGACGATTGCGGTTGTGTGCTTACGGGCAATCATCTGGGTGAACACTTTCTCCCGACCGGGACGCGAATGGATACCGACTGCGGTCACACCAATCGGCCAGGGAGCATTTCCGATCGCCATCTGCAGGAAGACCTCGTTGGCCCGAACGTATTCCCCGTCGAGGGAGTAGACAATGATTTTAAAGAGGTTCGCCGAAATGTCGTCTTGAAGACTCTGCAAAAAAAAAAGTTCAAATACCGTTATTGTTTAGTTCCATTAAGTCTTCAGAAAGTCTGGAATACTGCTTAGATTAAATTAAATAGTGATTGCACATACCAGGCAGACGCTACCAAGCAAACGCTTTGGGTTGAATCACTACATGGGTTGAATCAGTCGGGTGGCGGAGGGCGCCACGAGTGTAAATTGTAAACAACACTCATTCAGCTTCACACACACCGCCTGCGGCGCCCTCCGCCACCCGACTGATTCAACCCATGTAGTGATTCAACCCAAAGCGTTTGCCTGGTATGTGAACCGGTGAACGTAGAAAAAACCTTGCGCTAACCGAGTTAGGCATTATACTCGTTCGTCGCATGCTGTACACAGCCCCGAGTTAAAGTGCTTAATTCGGTCAGCGCAAGGTTTTTGCCACTTGTGTAGGCTTTTTATTTTAAATTAAATGACTTTTACTTTAATTTCAATAAAACACTCGGTTACGTGTTGATTTTTAATCTGACTTAAATTATAAATTGCAAAACCATTTTTCCGGTAAATTTAAATTTTTAAACGGTGATTTTAACTCACATTTGTTTCAAAAATGCCGGAAAACAGCGTGATTAAAAAATAAATCGTTTTAATTTTATTTAAAATCAGACTTTGGTCACACACTGATTTATAATTTAATTTAAGTTGAAAATCTTGATTTAAGCAAGAATAGTCAGGTGAAGGCCACAAAGCCCCGATACTGACAAAAACGTGCGTACGTACTTTGTTTCGAAGTTTCTGGAACAATGACTTGAGGTAGTCCTCCGTCTGGACGTAAGTCCCGCGATCGAGTTTGCCCTTCTGGGTGATCTTTTCTTCCAGCGAGCGCCGGTTCAGCTCCTCCGCCCAGCGTCGCATCATGAATTTGATAAATTTCGAGATTACTTCCCGGGTGACGTTGGGATTTTTTTCGCCTCCACCTTCCGATAGTTTCTGGAAACGATTGATAATCAGACAACGAGAATCTTAGACCGAGGTTCAAGAAAGGCAGATAACTGCAAAGAGCAGAAGACTCACTCGAATATCATCCAGGGTGGTGCCGTCGTCCGCAATCTTGATGTCGGTGGCATTTTTTGTGGGACTATGCTCACCCTTGGCCACTTCGTTCATAAATTCCTCATCGATCTTGTCCATGGCGGCCTTTAGATCGTTTCTGAAGCCCTGCAGAGAAAATGCGAGTCACCTCATTTGCATTCTCGCTCTTCTCAAAAAGGCTCGCATTCGGAAATTATGGATAAACACGGAAGGTGCTGCAAATTGTGACGTACCACGTTCACTTCGGGCTCTTGTATTTCGAGGTCTTTCAGGCGCAACATGCTATCCTCATCGCTCTCCCCGAAGAGCCTAATCGGCTCGTTTCGTTCCCTCAAACGCCGAACAACCTAAAAAAGAATTATATTTCAAAGATCGTACGAAAAAGCGTCTGCCGATCAGGAGAACCGAAGCAGTCAAATGGGAAATCACTGGACAGAGAGATGAACAGAAAAATAAACCAGCGAACTCACAGAGCAGACAAACAAATAAAAAACAGCACATAAGGTCATGAACACGAATGAGCAAACTGCTAGGCAGCAAAGCGGGCAACAATGAGAAAGAGACAGACACAGGCAAGCAGGCAGGCAGGCGGGCAGGCAGACAGACAGACAGACAAAGAGAGAGAGAGAGAGAGAGTCAGACAGACAGACAGACAGACAGACAGACAGACAGACAGACAGACAGACAGTCAGTCAGATAAACAGTCAGAAAGAAAGAAGGAGAATGACAGAATGACTGACAGACGCATAAGAGACACAGAAACGCAGACAGGCACAGATATCAACAAGCAAAGCCCTTTAAATATAAGTATATCTTCTTGTACAACGTACTTCTTTCCGGGGCAACCGAACTTCCTCTCCGTATTCCGCGGGCCCAGAGCGATTTTTGGATTTTGACGTGAAGACATCCTGCATGTATGGATAAAAAGTCAACCGACGGCACACTAAATCAACCAATCATGTAATCATACCACTTTAACAGAAAGGCTCCTACTAGTGCAATAATAAAACCATATGCAGGCAATAAACGCAGAATTTGATCATCTCCAATTGTTGACAAATTTTTCAATATCAATCACGCTTTCTAATACTCATTTCATCGGTCAGGGTCTGCTGAATAGTTTAGCAAAATCTTCCGGTTTAAATTAACAGCTGATTGATTAATTGGTTGATTAATTGATGATTGATTGATTGATTAATTGGTGATCAGCATTATGCTACCCACAATCAAGCAATCCAGCGTAAGCAATCAATACAAAGTCTCACCGGAGAAGATTCGCGCCCAGACGGCCCCCCGTCGCTTAACTGCTCGGCGGCTTGTTTCTTCCGGTAATCATCCGCCAGCTTGGCTTCCAAATCCGCGCGCTTGTAATATTTATGTCCACTCTCCGGGTTCTACAGAAACAAAACGTCAGGTAAACACAAGAACGCACTGTGCACAACTTGAAATTGAACCTTACCGCAGCAACATCGGCAGTCTCCAGGGCTTTTCGCTTCCGCGCAATTTCCGCTTTGAGTGCCTCCATTTCTAATGCCTCGAATGGTGGAATGAATAAATCAGATCTCAGTCTCAGAAGAAGAAGATAGAGGAATCCGAGAAATCAACATCGATACGAAAACTGTACGAGTGTACGTTGACTCGGCGTACGCTTATACGTCACCCTACGACCACAAACCTGGTAATTCGGTCTCGGAATAGGAATTTTCATCCGCATTAGCGGTCCATCTGATCGGGAACTTGAGCGGCCTTCCTCGACCAAACGACGAGGGTTAAAATTAGTATTAAAATACATCAACTTGGAAATAGATCCTTCCATAAAATAACGCACGCGCACAGGAGAGTGGAAAATCTGAGAATAACAGAATCCATAATTCCGCGCTACAGGTGGCGTGGTGGTACTAAACACGTAGCAAAACCCTGCGCTAACCGAATTATGCACTTCGACTCGCCGGCTCTGTTTAAGACCCATGCGACGAGTATAATAGCTTAACTCGGTTAGCGTAAGGTTTTTGCCACGTGTGTAGTATACTATAGTTTTGTTCTGTGTGTTAAATTGTGTGTTACATATTTAGTCGCTAGTAGTATCAACGGTTCCCAGGCAAAAAAATACTGGGAGCTCCCACGAAACTTGATTCTATCACTTGATGAGTATTCATTTTTAAAAATTAAGCTAGAGTGATCTTGCGCTTGAGCATTCTTTGTCATGGTATCAGCAAAAGATGGATTTTGTTTCGATCCACAGTCACAAGTTACCGGTATGTGCACGAACATATCTACAGTGTATACAGACACTGTTCCGCGTATAGTCATCCCGAAAAAAAGACAATGTGCTACGGATCCACAATTTTTCAATTACGTTATGTGATCTTGTCGCTCGTTTAATGTATCTCTGCCCCTCTGAGCTTTGGGGTATTAATTGTGATTTATGGGTGGTATATATGTGCATTGCGGGAAAGCCTTCCAACTGCATCGATTCGGTGTGCATGTACTGTAAAGCTCCAGAAACTGCCCATTCCGTGTGTGTGCTATTCAAAAGAGCCAATAGTACTTCTTACAATGCAGTGGTACATAGACAACCTCTGTTCTAGCGGGAATATGGGTGTGGGATTGAGAGACGAAGCTCGAAAACATTAATTTGTCATAGAAGTCACAGCATTCAACCTCATCTTCGGTTGGTATTGACCGGAACCGAAGGCATAAGAGTTGTCACGCGAACAAAGAGGGACTGACACACGTTTTTATGCCGCAATCCAGGGCGATTTCTCCCAAGGCTACGGAGGCTCCAACAGAAATCCTAGATCCAAATGTTCAAGGACAAGTCCATAAGGGACATTCGAGACACGCAGGGCAAAGAAACAGAAACAGAAACAGACACAGACACAGAAACAGACACAGACACAAACACAAATACAAACACAGACACAGACACAGACACAGACACAGACACAGACACAGACACAGACACAGACACAGACACAAACACAGACACAGACAATTTTAGTAATAAGCAAAATTAACCTCCCTACGACGTGCAGTTAGATGCTTGACATTGTCTAGGGCCCACCCATAATTACTGTGCATGTCAATGCCATGCTGTAAAAAAATTCAGACACATCACCACACCCACGGAGGGAGAGTCATGCCTTGCCTGAAAGGAGATGAGCTTTCAGGGGTGCATCATTAAAATATAATTTGCTGTCTGTCCTCCCAGAACAGCTATTTTTACCCTCGATCGTCTTAGACCTTGAACAGTAAGGGCTCAGCGGAAGTTACCTATGAAGGAATACCGTTTTTATCACAAGGGCCTGCAAAGGAAGTCAGGTGCATTGAATTTCATAATCACTACTCCGGCGTGTGTAAGAGCGAAAACGGAAATACCAACCACTAAGGCTCGCGTATTCTCCAAGTTCTCCGGCGGCCAGACATACACATTCAGACTTACAACTTCGCCAACTGTTTCTGTTGATAAAATGTAGCCCCAACCGACGCAGCCATTGGAATTTCTTGCTAGATATAGACATGCAAGGTAGCCAGACAGGCAGTCAGGTAGACCGCCATTTAAACATGTAGGTAGACAAACAGAAAGACAGACAAATATACATTCAAGCAGATAGACAGACAGACAGAAATTCAGACAGACGGACAAACAAACAGACAAACAGACAGACAGACAGAGAGACAGACAGAGAGACAGACAGACAGACAGATAGAGAGACAGAGAGACAGAGAGACAGACAGTTCAGACAGTTCAAACAGCCGGAGAGTCAGATAAAAAAAAGACTTCTTGAAAAAATTTGCAGAAGTTTAGTAGTATGCTTTCGATGATGGTTGGTCGCAGCCATCGCTCACGATCCTCAATGCCGCGAGGTGCCACGTCCGGTTATGGCTAAGCACATCCCCTGCGGGGTACCGGCTCATCAGATGGCGGAAAGCCCGATCCGCCATCCCCATCATGATTCAATACCGCCAAAAGTACGTGTCTATATGCACACATCTATAGGCACACCACACACACACACCCAACGCAGCATTCATTCTATGGAAGGGCAATCGTACCCGAGGGGAGTATCCGTCTCATGCACCACGTTCCCAAATTGACGGGAAGTACCCCCGCCATGCAATCCTCAATCGCGCCCCCACACAAACACACACACATGCCTAACACACAGCCTTCACGGGGATGCTGATCTCCCGAGTCCCGACGACGGACGAACGTCGTCGAGCGCGAGTACTGGATAGGAGTCGCAAGCGCCACCAACCCCTACCATACGCTGGTCTCGCCCGCTCTCCAGAGTCTCCTCAGAATACACACACATACAGTCACACACACACATTCCATGTACTTTTCTCGGGATCCGGAAAGTGTGCCAGTCACACTATGTATTCCCTGCCCTCGCAAAAAAGCTCCCCAAGTTCCTGGAGCTCTCGAAAGCATGTATACTGCTGGACCCTACAGGCACGGTGTAAACTGCCGTGCCTAGTACTCCATGACAAGAGCAGTTTGCCAGTCCGCCGCGGTTCCCAAAACTCATACACACACACACACACACACACACACACACACACACAGACACAGACACTCACACGTAGTACATGCATCCCATACCCATTCAGACATATTTCAAAATGTATGGTACAGCTCTAGCACCCGTCTCTCCGCATCGAAATCCACACCCACACCGCATCACATATATCTAAAGATCCGTCAATGTACCCGTTCGATCGACTATACCAGGGAGAGCGGGAGCTTTTGCCGTTGGTTGCTCCTTTCCTTTTCACTTCCTCCCCCTCCTTCCATCCACTTTTCTTTCCGTGTTCACATTCCCCCCATCAAAGACGGACGAGAAGAGCACGATAAGAGGTAAGAGTGCGTCTGTATGCTATGTGTGCTGTGTGTGTCTGTCTGTGTTTTGAGGACCTCGGACCATACACCGAGCGACGGGATACTTATCCACGGACCACGAAGTCAATATATATATATAAATATATATATCTATAAGAAAACGTGGTTTCTATGCAGAGTGACCCCCGAACTGACCGAGGCAGTGGGCCTACGATCATCCATGAATAGTGCATCCACCCGGACCTAGAGCCATGCGGCCTCCGTATGAATATTCCCGGAATACTCCTCATCATCATATACGGAATATTTGATCTCTCTCTCTCTCTCTCTCTCTCTCTCTACGCATCCACATCCTGTCCTACAAAGAAGCGGGCTATCCTCTTTCCCATTTTCTGTAGTGGCCTATATCTCTCTTCTCGGGAGTAGGGAGACTCAGTCCCACCTTGAGTGTTTCATAGTTTTTATATGGAAATTCGCTTTACTATTTGTCATGTCATCATCGTGCTGCTGCAGCTGCTGCTGGGATCTATACGAAAGTTGTTGCTCGACGGACGAGGAGTACGGCCGTAGGGCGGAGACGGACGGTTGACCGTTGCCATTGAGAACGGACGACTTAAACGGTATTATTATTCATACATGGCAGACAATACTGCGGATGTGGTGAGGCTGGCCGATGATGATGATGTTGATGATGATGATGATGTCCGCGGTTCCGTGCTACCACCGTCCGGTGATGAGGACGCACCGTCGCCACCACCGGAGTCGGAGATCATTTCCGAGCAGCAGCAACCGACGGACTTTCCCCTGCAATATCAAGGGCAGGATGGGATGTTTAACGGTGAAGTCGAAGACGATGCCTATAGGCCGCAGCAGGGTCATGGAGGTATGGGTGACGGTGCTGAAAATGGTGGTGATGAGAGCAACAACCACAACCACAACAACAACCACCGTAACATGGAGGAGGCGGTGACCTTCTTCGATTACATTCCCGCGGAGCCGTTGCCGTTCCCGGGGTTCGTGCCGGTGTCGTTCATGTGTCTGCGGCAGAGCAGTCGGATACGGAGTATATGCCTGCGGTTGATGCTATCAAGATGAGTACCTCTTTACCCGGCTACCTTTACCCTCGTCAGTCTTCGTTTTTGTGTGGATATTTTGCATTAATAGCGATGCATAATACCTAATTATTTATAAGCTTGGGTAAGACGCGGCTGCGGCTGATTATTGTAGGGAATGCACCATATGCATATCGAGGTACCGAGAATATGACAGCTGAGAGAGGTATACAGAGCGCCATGACGGAGTTCCTTAAGTTGATTTAGTCTCTAGTGGTGACTAAGAGTTTTAGTTCAGTTTCAGTTAAATTATCTTCCTCATATACTAACTAGCAAGATATTTTTGTTTTCTCCCATTTAAATCAATAGTGACTAAAAATTTTAATTACATGTTTTTTAAGAGCTAAAAATTAAAACTTATAACCCTAATTTTAGTTTGTTTACTTTAGTTTAGTTTTTGCCATTCATAGTTGAGTATTCATATAGACCTCGTCTGGTATCGCCCTATAGACAGGCCTCCAAAAATCAAGTACTTTATAAGTACTTCTATAGGCCACAGTCACATGTACGCAGCGATATGGCCACAGACATGGGTCATAGGTCCATAGACATAGACTCAGCACCACACATTCAAAAGGCGGGTGCGACCAAGGAATTCAGGCAACAGCAGCAGACGTCTAGGCAAGAGAAAAAATTCTCCTCATTACTGCTGATGAACGTGGTATATTGCCTGTGTGTGTGTGTGTGTGTGTGTGTGTGTTGTCTCATCGCGTCCTGACTCGCGATATCAGGGCAGGGTTGGTGTGGTGCTAGACACTCATCGTGGGTTGCAGGGTGAGGCGCCATGTCATCGGTCACTTGCTGGCGCGCGCTGGCGCGCATAGCACTCATCAACTTTTCAGCGTTAATTTCCGGTTCGCTGGGCACTTACGTGGGGGGAGGATCGAGAGGAGGCAAGCGTGAATGTGCTCCTACCTTTCTCCCGGTTGAGGCGGCACCCCATGCCACACAATGAGAAGCTGCCTATATGGCGTCGCTCTGCGAAGGCAATCGTGACGACGGTTTTGAGGACAACTAACAGACGTGATGGTGACGGTTGCCCTGGGCCAAAAAAGTTCGTCTCAGATCACAGGCAGGCGAGGATGACTGGAGAGACATGTATAAGGGTTGCACGCACATCGGCCAGGATTTTTTCCCGTCAAATTTTCCGATGGAAAGTCAAGCAAAATAGGACAGAGAATCAGTCAGGCACAAATGAGGAAAAATGTGTTTTTTTGAAAGAGAAAATGTGTTGACTTTTTCGCGTCTCAGCTTGCTTGCATGAATTATTGCACTCATTTTGCTGTGACCTTTTTGGGTCCGATTCACTTCGCCGTGTCTCGCTATAGGGAGTAGGGACAATGCTGATCCCATAGGGTATCGGGTTGACTATAATATACATGAGAGTGATTCACGAAGGGTTAGCTTCATGGCACACATCTGAATAAGCTGCATGCATTTTTAATCACCGACACACGAAAAAGACATTCGTCCTTCTCGTCGTCGTCGTCCTCCTCCTGGTGGGCGGCTCCCTGAGCCGCATTCTCTCCGCGGCGCGACCTCGCGCAGTTCGGGTCCGAAGTAAATGGGGAAGCAGCAGCCGCCGCCGATGCCGACGCGCCAGAGGAAGTCTCACGTTGCAGACTCCCATTGCGCACACAAGAGAGTGACATTCCAGGTCTGATCGATTAGTTGTTGAGAATTTGTTAACGAACAATTTTTTTTGGTCCTCCCTTCTGTTCCATCCCCCGGTATTTTCCGGTGTACACAAGAACAGAACCAGTGTGTGTCTGCAGCACCCCCGGACTGCGATCGGTGAATCAAAATAAAGTCTGCTACGAGTTTGTTTGTCTGAGGTATATGTGTTTGTGCGCCTTTGTACCTGACAGTCTGTATATTTTTCTATGTTTCTCTGAGTCTGTGTGTTTATGTCTCGGTGTGCCTGTGTGTCTCTGTGTCTGCCTGTTTGCCTATCTCTGTGTCTGTCTCTTTGTCTTTCTGGCTGTCTGTTTATCTGTTTTTCTGTCTGTTTATTTGTCTGTCTGTCTGTCTGTCTGTCTGTCTGTCTGTCTGTCTGTCTGTCTGTCTGTGCTATCTGCTTGTATACTTGTCTGTCTGTTTATCTGTTTATCTCTCTGTCTATCTGTCTGTCTGTCTGTCTGTCTGTTTGTCTGTCTGTCTGTCTGTCTGTTTGTCTGTCTGTCTGTCTGTCTGTTTGTCTGTCTGTCTGTCTTTCTGTTTGTCTGTCTGTCTGTCTGTCTGTGGAAACGTCTACCCATCTTTGTGGGTGGTATAAGTGTTAGAAATGCTAAGCAATTCGCCTGAAAAATCTCGGTTAATCGTGTGCGTGATGACTTCCGCCGTTCGGATATCCCTCATTCGCGCAATGTTTGACAAGTATACAATCATTTGGATTTGCCCAGTTATTAACTGACAATCTGTTCTTGACAGAGACTTGTGTAGTCTCTGTTTGTACGTCACGTCTGATGTTGTGTGTGTGTGTGTGTCTGTGGACCCAACGCGCCGACCGGGGCCGGAATGAAGAGTATATTGATTTGGACCATTTGCCTGATAGCACCTCTGGCCATTTCCGGGGCTCCGGCCCCGGTTCGCCGCCTGTGTCACTCTCACGCCCCGTGCAACCAACCAACGCGCCATGCATGCATCCCTCACATTAGCGCAAACCCCGTGTCAAGACATCTCCGGCTGGACCGGCGACGCCGCCGCCGCCGTCCTCGTCGTCTGTGATTTTTGTTTCCGGCTAAATCCACTTTATATCGCAAGTAGTGTTGGTTAATTACGATCCGCGCGAGCATGCCATAGAGGATCGACCCCCGAATCAAGCAGAGACACACTATCAGTAACATGCAGTGAAACTTTTCAGTTTTTCCCCCACCCCCATCCCCGTTCCTTCGTCCGCGCTCTTTTATTTCAGTCACGCGCGGCTCGTTTGGCCGAAGAAAAAAATCGATCCTGCCAGGGAAGTATTGCGGAAAAAAGGGAAGAATTGAATAGCGCAGGATCGAAATCGATATGGGAACTGGTCCGCGTGTGAATTGCGTCACCAGAAAGTGAAAGATCGTCTTGATCAGATTTTTGCTTTTTAACCCCCGCCAATAGACAACTGGTCATCAGTAACAGACAAGTGGTCATCATTAAATTAACGCCCAGACACTCATCCAGACATCGCTGCATCAGTACGCCTGCATAGTCTCGGCTAATTTTTGCGTGAAAAATTCAAATGGAAAAATGGAACTGTAAATTACTTATTTCGTATTAAATAAACAAATAATTATCCAAAATTTATTGTTAGTCATTAAAATGAGAAATTATTATTTTAAGATTTGACGGACAGATTTCCTGCCAAAAGTTTGACAAGCCCTGGCAAGCTGGATGACTTATCCTTTTTTATTTATTAACAACTGCAGTGTCTTAGGAAGAGCAAGGTGACACTAAAACAAATCTCGTAAAATATTTAATCTCGGGAAATAAATCTCTACGACGGACTGGGTGGCTTTTTGTCTGTGTTGTCCGTGTGTGAGCTCATAGAAAATGCACAATGCAAACGCAGACGACAACTCGTCCTGATGTCGCAGACGACAATTCGTCCTGACGTGCAGACGACAATTCGTCCTGACGTGCAGACGACAATTCGTCCTGACGTGCAGCGACTCGTCATGACGTGCAGACAACTCGTCCTGACGTGCAGCTCCATGGACTAGGTATAGGGAGTATTGATGAGGAGTAAAAACTGAATCGATAGATTTCCGCTTTTCTGATCGATTTCAGTTTATCTTTTAACATTAAGGCTTGAAATGAAAATGCATGTAGTTGCATTCAGAGAGCTTAATCAGGCACACTGTTCCAGTTTCCCCAAGAGCCTTTCCCGTCCTTTGCGTCCCCAGCATTAGTGGAATAACGGATCGCGGGCCGTCGATCAGGATGCGATTTCTTCGCGTAGAAAAAAAATACTTTTAGCGGAGTCTTGTTTCATTTAAATTCGGTGCGAAAATAATGTGATGAAACTAATCGAATCGACTAATTAGTTATGTCATTCATTAGCAATCTCACATTCGGTTAATAAATCAACTCGTTCCACTTGATGGTATAAACTATAAAAGCATCATTTTAGAGTAATATAAAAGGGCTTTTCATATCAGTCAGTTCGATCGAGTCGAGAGACCAGCTACTCCAGATCACGAAAGTCGGCCGGAGGAAGTTAACAAGCAGGGAGACCTTTCAAATGACCCTTTCTTTTGACTGTCAGCGGCGCCGAAGTCTCTCACTAAGATCCTGCTTGTACACTGCAGTATAGCTCTGTAATGGCGTGGTGCGACGGAGGCACGCGCCGGACGCGGGGAGACCTTATTGGCGGGAATGTTTTTGCATAACGACATTAGGACTTTAAGACCGGCGTTATCCGTCGACCAAGATTTAATTTGTTCGCGAGGCTAATCGAGTAGAGCTTTGAGACAGATAGTATCAGGAAAAAGACAAATTGGAAGCCGTTGCCCTTTTGGGACTACAGTCCCGCCAATCATCTTCTGATCATGTGAATATGAGGGGGTATAGTTTATATTCGCGAAAAAAGAGGGCAGACATGCATATGGGTGGAATGACAGGCAGGTAACAAATTGTGCCATCAGATAGCTAGGCAGACAAACAGACAGACAGACAGACAGACAGACAAACAGACAGACAGACAGACAGACAAACAGACAAACAGACAAACAGACAGACAAATAGGCAGACAAACAGGCAGGTAAACAGACAAACGGACGGACAGACGGGCAGAGAGACAGAGAACTAATGCAAAAAGAATGCAAAAGGGATTGAATTTTTTGTCTAAAATAAACTTGACAAATTTACACCCAGTCTGTAATGGTTGTGATAAGCGGGTTGGCGACAGTTGGAAGTGATCATCGTCGAGCACTATGTTTAACGATTCCCTGGATTTTGCCGCATGCCTTGCTCCTGCGTTTGACTATACACGACTGTCTGCATGAGAGACAACTATGATTGATGATGAAAAACATCTTTATTTTCCCTGTGAAACCATGTGTGAATGATTGGTGTACTAGCGGCGCTCCCCTGCGCCTTTTGGCTATATAGCGCGGCGTGTTTGCCGCTGTTACAGGGACCTCGGTATTCCCGGGTTTTATGTGTGATACTCAAACAAATTTGCAGTGCTCCCGCGCTCTCCATATCCCGCGAGTTATTACGTGAGGGGTGAAAAAGTACATGGATCGTGTATGTGTGTGTATGTGTGTGAGTGAGTGTGTGTGGGGAGATCTTGCCCGGGCGAGTCGTTAGGAAGTGGTGATGGGCGAACTCTCCTCCCAAAAACGGCTGCTAGGGAGAAGAGGGTTATGGCGAACTCTCCTCCCAACTAGGAAGGAAAGGGGGTGATTGTTAAGTAGCGATATGGTTTTCCGCTTGAATCGATCGCGCGCGATGGTTCTTCCCGTGCTGAATCAGGCACACAACACAGGCGAGGCTGCGTGCCCACTCAACACTTTTTACCTCGTTTTGGGAGACGTCGAGTGTCCGTCGTCGTCTGGTGGAACAATGCAAACACAAGTTTCGTGTTTATTTTCAATATCGAATATTAACATAAAGGTGCGCTACGTCATGTGGACCGGAGAAAACTCCCGCACCTATCGTGATGAATACTGCACACACTCTCTACAGCCAAAAATATGAATTTCTGTTCATATATTATGGCTTGTTTGTCGGCAAAAACATTTTGTGAGGGTGAATTTTCACTTAAAATTTAAACAATTGCAACAATTCATTGAATAAAATTTTGAAATAATATTAATAAATTAGTGAAATAAAATGATCTGATCAGTGGGATTATGAACATATATCCTATTTATATATATCTTGATATATACATATATTTGTTTTATACATTAGATATATTTATATTTATTTATATAAATATTTAGTTACATAGAAATTTGGCGTTTTAGACATTCTAAATGTTCAGTTTTAATAATACCTGAAATTTTATAGCAATTATAAAGATTATAAGTTATAACCATATTTCTCTAGTGAAGCGGTGGAAAAGCCAAAAAGTGATCAAAGTTCGCATTGACAGTCCTTCCCTGCAGATGCCCGAAATGTGAGACAAAATACATGAAGAATCACTCAGCTGTGAGCAAATAACACACGTGGCAAAAATCTCTGGCTGACCGAATTCAAGCCAACTTTTTACCGGCGCCCTGCAATATGGGGTGGTCGGAGTTTGTGCCAATTTTGGCCAATACGTGCAGCTGCTTCTCCCTTCGTTTGATTCATTGATTTAACACAAGCATTGCAGGAATCATAATTTAACACGAACAATTAAAACAAAACTCTACTTCTAAAAAATCCTTCTAATATTAACCGAATCGCCAAAATAATTCGAATTCAATTAATCAATCAATCAATTAATCGACCAATCGACTGTGCGAAGACTGCGTGGTCAGTTGTGGTCAAAAACAGCTGCACGCATTGGCCAAAATGGCTCAAACTCCGACCACCCCATTTTGCTAGGCGCCGGTAAAAAGTTGGCTTTAATTCAGTCGGTCTGAGGTTTTTGCCACTTGTATGTCTGTCTGTATGACGGGGTGAGGAGGACTAGAGGGTCCTGTGGAGGGAGTGTTGTGTCTGTTGATGTCTGTTTTATGGGGTGCGTAAGGTTGGATGTCAGCATCCGGTGGCGTAACTTGATTGAGTGTTAATCTCCTAAGGAAGCAGTGTGTGGAATAAGAAATGCGGAATTCATTAGCCACTAGGGAGGGCGCTGCTGCGAGGAATGGCAAGTGGATGGATTCAAGTGTCTGTCCGCGCACGGACAGACAGTCCACGTCTTCGCACGAGGGAGGCCACAATTATCCTAGACAAACGTGCCTGCCACGACTCACAGGCGACATCCTTTCCGGTTGTGTTGACTTACATCGTCCGTATTGAATGAATATGTCTGCCTGTTTGACAATGTCTGCCTGCTTGACAATGTCTGCCTGCCTTGCCAATGTCTGCCTGCTTGACAATGTCTGCCTGCCTTGACAATGTCTGCCTGCCTTGCCAATGTCTGCCTGCCTTGACAGAAAACAATCTTTAACTTCTTAATACATACACTGTAATTTTAACTTTCCATATCAACAAATCAAACGTTATTCAGCATGTTTATATACAATATCATTATCATGTCTGAGTATTTTCATTATTTTTCAAGGTCAGAAACAAATTGTCGCATTTATTTCTCACCTCTCTGCAAGGCTTCGTACAAAAAAACGATACACTGCAGTGAGCCGGTAAATGTCGTGTTCTTACCCAAGTCGCTAAATTTGTGAGAATATTAAATGTCCAACCGACTTTTCCGTTTTTTACTTGGTTCGAAAGGGTCGCTGAATTTTTTAAAATATTAAAGGTCTAATCGACTCTTTCGTTTTTACTTGGTTTGAAAGGATCAGCATGGCCGTGATTCTGATCAACTGCGTCACTCTCGCTCTGTAAGTTCCTTTTGCAACTTTCACGCAGATATTTCTGCCGAACAAAAAAGCAAAACTTAAATGTGAACTAAAAAATATAGTCGCCGTTTTGTCTTCGTGCGCTGTACAGATATCAACCCTGTGATGGAATCTGTGATACGCCGGGATGCCACGTTTTGGCCATAATTGACCATCTGATTTTCGCTTTTTTCACGGTACCGTGCAAAACAACCACTTCGATCTTGATCTACAAAAAACATGTGCAAAATATAATTTCCTCTGCTTTCAGATTGAGATGCTGATAAAAATGATATCTATGGGGATATTCGGGAAGAAGACTTATCTCGCCGATTCTTGGTGATTTTAATTTGTATTTCTTTAGCTGTTACCGCGGGATATCTTTTATAACCAATTTTTCCCGGATTTTTTAGGAATCGACTGGATTGTTTTATTGTTGTTTCCGGGTACGTTCACGTCTGCTTGGATTAGTGCACTCATGTCTATTTGCTAAAACTCCCATGTCTGAATCTGTCTGGTCCTTCAAGTCCGTAACGTTGCAGGGTTTTTGTCTCAGGCAGACATTTCAGACATTGCCTGTCTCGTGTCTGAATCTGTCTGGTCCTTCAAGTCCGTAACGTTGCAGGGTTTTTGTCTCGGGCAGACATTTCAGACATTGTCTGTCTCGTGTCTGAATCTGTCTAGTCCTTCAAGTCCGTAACGTTGCAGGGTTTTTGTCTCGGGCAGACACGTCAGACATTGTTTGTCTCGCGTCTGAATCTGTCTGGTCCTTCAAGTCCGTACCGTTGCAGGGTTTTTGTCTCGGGCAGACATTTCAGACATTGTCTGTCTCGTGTCTGAATCTGTCTGGTTCTTTAAGTCCGTAACGTTGCAGTGTTTTGTGTCTTGGGCAGACACTTCAGACATTGTCTGTCTCGTGTCTGAATCTGTCTGGTTCTTTAAGCCCGTGACGTTGCAGTGTTTTTGTTTTGAGCAGACACTTCAGACATTGTCTGTCTTGCTTCCACTTCCTCGCGGTGCTTGTCTGAGTGACACTCTTGCAAGTATTTTTTTCTCTTTCCCCCTTTATCTACAGCCTCATAGAATATATGATAAATATGGAGAACATGAACCTCTCCGCTGTGCGGACCATCCGAGTGCTCCGGCCACTACGCGCGATTAATAGAGTGCCAAGTAAGTTGTTTCTGGGCGTATTGTCTCGATAGAGTGTACAATATCTGGTGTCATCCTTAAAAAGTTCTCTCGCAATACGGGTCCGAACGGTTTTATTCAATTTCCACCCCCCCCCCATCATGATCGTCCTATTCACTCTCATTGGCATACAGGCATGCGGATACTGGTGATGCTGCTGCTGGATACGCTTCCGATGTTGGGATCGACCTTTTTGCTGGCCTTTTTTGTATTCTTCTGTAAGGGCCCGGCTCGATCCGGTTTTCCTTTTCACTGCGCGGCAGTGACTTCTTTACACCCCATCGTGGGGTCTGTCGGTCGGGTCGTGCAATTAAGATCTCATTTCAGCCTTTGGGATTGTGGGTGTCCAGTTGTGGGCTGGCCTACTCCGGAATCGTTGCACTCTAACCGGGAACGGAAATATTACTTTTCCTCGGTTGGTATTTCCTTACTAGCAGGGAAAGAAAGAAAACGTTTTCACTTTGCAAACTTGAGCAAGAACGTGGAAACAAACAACTGATAGAGACACATACACAGACACAGATACAGACACAAATCTAGGCAGAGATATAGGCACAGACACAGACAAAAATACAGACACAAACAGGCACAGACACAGGCACAAGCGCAGACACAGACATTGATACACACGCAGACACAGGAATAGACATAGACACGATTACAGTCAAACACAGTTAAAGATAATTAGATAAATACTATGTGGATTCTTTTTCCTCCCTTGTAG
Source organism: Hypsibius dujardini (assembly GCA_001579985.1). Lineage (NCBI taxonomy): Eukaryota > Metazoa > Tardigrada > Eutardigrada > Parachela > Hypsibiidae > Hypsibius > Hypsibius dujardini. The sequence continues at coordinate 10,471 of LRSR01001909.1, read as the reverse complement.
TGGTATCCCAAAATATTACGAACCACAACACACTTATCTAGAGTACGTGTGTAGTCTTCCGAAGGATGACGGTATGCACTCGTGCGAGAGCCTGCCGCCGTACGTTGAAAACAATAAGCCCTGTAATGGGTCGCTGAGTGACCTCATCTGGACCAACAACACCGCATCGATACCGCCGCACACATGCATCAACTGGCATCAGTACTACACGTAAGGGTTCTCCCTAGTAGACTCGCTACTCCTCTGCTGCCGCTCCCTAATTGCTTCCGGTGCTGACGCACATGACGGCACTGCTGTGTCCGTTGCTTTTTTTGCAGGGTATGCAGAGCGTCGGAAAAAAATCCCTTCCTCGGAGCAATATCATTTGATAATATCGGTGAGACCCAGAGGCCTCCAAAAAGGCATCCAGGCACCGGTAGAGACACAGACAGAAACACAGGCACAGATACAAACACAGACACAGACATAGACACAGACAGAAACACAGACACAGATACAAACACAGACACAGACATAGACACAGACAAGACACAGATACAGGCATAGAAACAGGCATAGGCACAGGCACAGACACAGACACAGACACAGACACAGACACAGACACAGACACAGACACAGACACAGACACAGACACAGACACAGACACATATGCGGCTACAGTCACAGACAGGGCCACTACGACTCCCAGTCTCATACACCCACATTAACATGAAGTGTAAACAGTATGTGTACTTTGTCAGTATATTGTAGTTTTACGTTTTCCCGTTATAGGGACGGCCTGGGTGGCAATATTTCTGGTAAGTGGTGCCGGAAGTGAGAGAATTGATTTTTTGGAGTGTGTAGAATGGGTTGGCACACTATATTACCGCAGTTACGATGACGCACTACTTGGTGTGTTTGACTTGTAGGTGATCAGCCTGGAAGGGTGGTCGGAAATAATGTACCTCGTACAGGATGCTCACAGCTTTTGGGTCTTCATATACTTTGTGATTTTAATTGTGGTAAGGGGGGAATGCGCGCTCGCGGCGGTGCCCGTGCCGGAAATCGATTCTTAGCACTTGCTCATTTCGACTCGCGCCCCGCACTGCTGATGGAAGCCGCACGCATTGGTAATTCCATTTCTGTTCTCTGACTCCGACAGATCGGCTCATTTTTCATGATCAACCTCTGCCTTGTCGTCATCGCCACCCAGGCAAGTCCGCCGTTACGCGCCTGTATGGAGTGCCATCTGCACTCCTGTTCACAACTCCTCAAACGAGTTACCTTACCCAACAATTGCCAACAGACCCAAAGAATCAGTCAGACAGACAAACATACCGACAGGCCGACAGATAGACACACAGATAGACACACAGACACACAGATAGACACACAGACAAACAGACCAACAGGCAGACAGATAGACAGACACACAGACAGACAGACAGACAGACAGACAGACAGACACACAGACACACAGACACACAGGCCGAAAGGTGAAATTACGGATGAAGTTGATGTCCATTGTAATATCCTTAGTTCTCCGAGACAAAGAAGCGGGAGACGGAAAGAATGATTGCCGAACGTGCACGTTACCATTCCACCAGCTCGCTCGGGAGCGGAGCACCCGAGCCGGCTAGTTGTTACAGCGAATTCGTTCGCTACACCGGACATTTATGGCGTCGAGCAAAGCGGAAAGTCAAAGCCTTCTACACGGAAGTGCAGGAGCAGCGGATAAAGGAGCAACTCCTCAAACGGACTGCTCAAGGGTATTACGGCAAAGAGGGCTTCAGCCGGCCCGTCCGCACGCCCAGCGGCAGCGCTGGCGCCATGAGCTGCGAACGACATCCGGACACATCACTTGAGGGCAGTCTGGCCCTCGTACCCTTTGATTATTCCCGGCGCGTGCTGCTAGTCCAACAGCAGCCACAACCGCGGAATAACAGCACTGGAGAGCCCAATAAGTCCTCTGGACGATCGTCAAGTGTCTCCTTCGCAGACGATGTGGCCGCCGCGACAGCACGCCAAAAATCAAACCCCGATGAGAGCTCTCCGGAATCTAATGACGTCGCTCAAACGACAACTGCGGTTATTGTAGTTGGACCAGGGAGCTTTCAGTCCGGGGAGACTAGTGGTGCAACCGGCGTGAATAATGCCTGTCGTTCGGCCTCGATGACCAAAAACGATTCTTGTAAGTTCGTTACAATTGGGCTGTAGTACTCTAGTCGCTCATGTCAAGGGCAGCGTTGTCAGCCACTCCTGTTAGACGTACGTGTTTGCATATGGGAATTGTAATCAGATAGAGTGTGGCAGATCTGACAACATTAGCAGTGCATGGGCACACTTATGCCTGTCTGTATGCCTGTCTATTTTGTCTGTGTACTTGTCTGGAGGTGTCTGTGCGTCTGTATATTTTTTTTCTGTGTGTCTCTGTATCTGTCTAACTGTTTGTCTGTCTGTTAGCCTGCCCTTTGTCTGTCTGTTTGTATCTCTGCATGTCTGTCCGACTGACTATCTTCCTGTTTGTCTGTTTGTCTGCCTGCCTGCAAAGTACGTTGGGCACTTCGACGTCAACAATATATCTCTTTTATTTTTAGCGTCGTCCTCGAAAGAAGTTTCACGATCTCCACCGACGACTGCAACGTTAGCACGGCGGGCCTTGTTCAACCGCAACTGCGATATTGACGACACCAGCGCGTTTTGGACTCAAGAAGCAGAAGAACCAGAGAGGAAACAGAACATTATTTTTCGGTGGGTTTCTGCAGTGCGCGAACAGGTCAGGAGCTTCGTGAACACCAAAGTCTTTCAACGGGGCATTCTCGTCTCAATTTTGATCAACACGCTCAGCATGGGCGTAGAACACCACCTGCAGGTAGGCTAGGATTCTGACTGTGTTTTGTCTGAACTTCATATCCGTAATGGTACGACTGCTTCCCATTTAGCCGGATGAATTAACGACCATTCTCGAATACTGCAATTTTTTCTTCACTGGACTATTTCTCATCGAAATGATGTGCAAGATGACCGCGGATGGAGTCTTTGGATATCTTAGCAATGGTTACAACCTTTTTGACTGTGTCATTGTGGTGCTCAGGTATGGTCCTATGCAAATACCGTACATACAAGCAATGATATGATTGTGCAGATAAACAGACGACCAGACAGATATACAGACAGGCAAATACACATTCAGACTGGCGAAGGGCGGGATGCCAGATATGTAATCAGGCAGGCGGATAGACAGACAGACAGACAGACCGATAAACAGACAGACAGACAGACAGACAGACAGACAGACAGACAGACAGACAGATCATGCAAGCTTGTAATGACCATTTAACCTTTTTTAGCCTTGTCGAGATATTTCAAGCAGGCGGAAGTGGCCTGTCCGTTCTGAGAACCTTTCGACTCTTGCGAATCCTCAAACTCGTCCGATTCATGCCGGCATTGAAGCGCCAACTGGTCATCATGATTAAAACCATGGACAACGTCGCCACTTTTTTTGCCTTGCTCATCCTGTTTATCTTCATCTTCAGGTACGTGAAAGTCCATAAAAAATCCGTTTCCAGCCAATTGAATGGGCTCGCCGCATGAGTGCCTAACTAATTTACCCCCGGCATATATATGTATGATAAATTGACGTTTTCCTACCGCACATGTACCGTGTATTAATTGTGAATGTGAATGTGTGCTTCCCCTCGTTCCGTTCGTGTTCGTTCGGCAGCATCCTGAGCATGCACATCTTCGGCGGCTGTGGCACGTTTTGCAAAGTCCGTAACGGTGTCCGCATCTCCTGTCCGCGCACCCATTTCGATAGCTTTCTCTGGAGCTTCGTGACCACTTTTCAAGTATGTGAATGTACGTTGCCCTTATCCACAACTGCACGCCAAAACATATGCGTTCCAACTGTCTGGGTATGGGCATTGCAAAAGACATGACTGGAACAATAATGCCGTCAGAAATTTTTAACAGCAAAAAGTCCCTCAAGCATGGTAGAAGCTTTTATATCCATCCTAAAACGTTGGTCTGCTTCGCGTTGCTTTGTTTGCATGCCCGCTATCTCGGCTTGCATGACACTCTCTGCCTGCTTGACCATCTATCACTGCTGTTTTTTGGTTGGGCGGGTTCGTTCCTTTTTGGTTGGAGTGTTTCCCGGTTGAGTGTGGCCCTCTCTTACTTTTTCCTTCGCAGCGTTTTGGGACGACACTTGTTCGCAAACAAGTTCTGCTCGCTACCTAACGGCGATGACTGTCGCTGCGCTGACTTCAAGATTCCGAATATCACGCTGATTCGGGATCGACGAAATTTTGATACACTTTTGACTTCCACTTTAACCGTGTTCCAGGTAACAGGTCATCATTCGAAAGGGTGCATGCAACCATCGCTAAGTCAATATATAGATGCGAAAATAGACATCGACTGAGACATAGATACACACACCCACAATGACAGACATAGACACAGACACAGACACAGACACAGACACAGACACAGACACAGACACAGACACAGACACAGACACAAACAGACATGGACATGGACATAGAAATAGACATAGAAACAGATATAGTCACAGGCACAGGCGCAACCAAATACACAGACAAACACACAGCTGGATATACTGCATATGGGAAAAATCCAGGATTTTCAATACAATTCTGGCTAGCGTTAGAAACCCGTCATGTCTTAAACGACCCTCCTAAATTAAATGAAACCCCTCCAACCCCCTCATTTCTTTTTCCGTTACTGAAACATCTTGCCTACCGTATGTTTGCCTATCACCACAACAGATCCTAACCCAGGAAGACTGGAATTACGTACTATACCTAGCCATGCGCTACACCAGCCACTGGGCTGCCATTTACTTCATCGCCCTGATGACATTCGGCAACTACGTCCTCTTCAACCTCCTCGTGGCCATCCTAGTGGAGGGTTTCGCGGACGAAGATGTCGTCTCCAGCAAGGACAGCAAGGATAGTAACTCCCCGAAAAACCGCAAAAACTCCAAACACTCCCGGCGATCCGTCATCGTGGACGTAGAAGAGAACGTTTTCGAGGAGGAGGAGGACTCGCCCGACTATCCCGCACTCACAGACAACGACCGATCGAACCATCAAAATACGCTTTATGTTACCGGGGCGGAATTTCCAACAGCTTCCGGGAATGGACCGTTGAGTGTGCCGGTGATCATGCGAACCGCGGCGACCCCGGTCAGCATGTCGAACCTCAATCAGGTCGCCGCGTTTCAGGACCAGTTTCTGCATGTGCCGAAACGATCGTCCAGCAACACCTCGTCGGATGTCATTTCCACGACGGAATCGTCGGAGCGGAGTGTGGCAGCATCAGAGGGCGTGGTCGGGGATGACCAGCGGAGCCTGACTCAATCGGAAAGCGAACGGTTAGTTCCGGGTGGTGTTATTTAATTGCAAAATACCATAATGTTATAATACAGTACGAATGTTAATTTAATTTTTAATTTAACAACTATAAAATTTTTTAATTTTATCTGACTAAAGCGAGTTTTATTTATAATTTAATAACACTTATATTGATAATAATTTAATAATGAATTTTTAACAATTATATTAAGTTTTTGATTTCAAGGATATTCAATTAGCTGTAATTGTTGCTTGTTAGGATGGACCGGGAATACGATTTAGCGGAGTTTAGGGCGCATCCATTTCGGTTCAGTCAACGCAGGAGGAAACGCAAGCCAAAGGTGCCGGAAACGTTCGATTTCAAGCGGAGAAGTCACTCGCTGGCTAATCCGTTCGAAGTTCACTACTTGTTAAAGGAGTATCGGAAGACAAGGTAATACACGGCAAAGACATAAGATGTCGCTTAAACACAAACACAGTGTTAGACTTAGGCAGATGTAGACAACGTCACGGACAACGACATAGAAAAGAGATAGACACGGACACAGACACAGACACAGACACATACACAGACACAGACACAGACACAGACACAGACACAGACACAGACACAGACACAGACACAGACACAGACACAGACTTTAAGTCTAACGGTATCGGTATATATATTTGCACAGTGATGGTGCATCTGTGGAACAAGCCGTCCCAACTACATCGCAACGAAACGGCCATCATCTCCAGAACGGCAGTCCATTAAGTGGTACAATCCGCAAGTCTTGCCTGAAACAGGGTCGAGTCCCCGTCCGTTCACTCTCCGTGGGTCGTGTCCCGCGGACCGCCCGTCCAGTGGTTCGCAAACGAATGCAGAATTTCACTGCCGAGGAGAACGCAGCCACCAACCCTCAACGGGACCTTACGCTCCCGCAAAATTTGCGATTTGACTCCACATGCAGCGTATATCCGCTTAGTCGGCGAGACTCTGAAAACGTCAGTCATGGCGGTCGTCCGGTTCTGGTGCGGCAGAGTAGTGAGTCACCTTCCGTTCCGGAAAGAGCTCAAGTCGTTCGGAGACGGAGGGATACCATCAGAGATGAAGACACCGACTCGATGGTTTATAAAAAGATTTGGTGGATCCCGGAGCGGTGGGAGAGCTTGAGGAAGCGTTATGACTACACGTACTTTCTTTTCCCTCCAAACAACAAGTAAGAAACGAGATATTTCTGTGTATATCTTACTGTCTGCAGGTACTGTATGTCTGATTATTTATCCGCCTCTTTGTCTATCTGACTGTCTGACCGACTGTTTTTCTGTTTTTCTGTCTGTCTGTCTCTCTATCTCTCTATCTGCCTGCTTGCCTACTGTTTGTTTGTTCATTTGCTGGTATATTTTTTGTGAGCCTGTCTGTCTGTCTGTCCGTCTGTCTGTCTGTCTGTCTGTCTGCTTGGCTGGCTGTCTGTCGGCCCATCTGCCTGTCACTATTTTATTAACATGTTTAATTAAATCAAATGTTTTTTAGATTCCGCATTTTTTGTGGCCGCTTCAGCGACCACAAAGTATTCGACTATGTCATTCTATTTTGCATCGGATTGAACTGCATCACACTGGCAATGGAGCGTCCTAGTGTGCCGCCCAAGAGCTTGGTTAGTCCAAGAGTCACAGTCTACGATAGCGCTAGACTGACTGTAATAATTTGGCTCTAAATTACAGGAGCGAGACATTTTGGTGGTGTCGAATTACATCTTTACCGTCGTTTTTGCAATAGAAATGGGGCTAAAGGTGAGCTCTAGCGGAGACTCTTTGATTGAAATTTAGCTAACACTGTCGGTTTCAGACTGTTGGTCATGGTGTCTTCGTCGGAGAAGAACCTTACTGCGAGAGTGGGTGGAACATCATGGATGGCATCTTGGTCATCATATCACTTGTCGATGTCTTTATCGCACTGGTCTTCCCCTCGAACAGTCCGAAAATTTTTGGCATCCTAAGGGTTTTCCGGTTATTGCGCTCATTAAGGCCTTTAAGGTATCAGAGTACCTCCTCTAGAAACAGCTATCATCACAGTTAATCTTCAGACAAATTAATTCACTTAACTTTATTGTTCAAAGAGTCATTAATCGAGCTCCGGGACTTAAGCTCGTAGTGGAGACATTACTGACTTCATTGCGACCAATTGGAAATATCGTCCTTATCAGCGCAATTTTCTTCTTGATTTTTGGGATTCTGGGGGTCCAGGTATGAAAAACGTCTTACTATCTTACTATAAACAACAAACAGACACACAGGCACAAGCACAGAAGCACAGAAGCAGACATAGACACAGACACAAGCATAGATGCAGACACAGACATAGACATGAACACAGACACAAGCACAGACGCAAACCTGGACATAGACACAGACACAAGCACAGACATAGACACAGACACCAACAAAGACATGGACACAGACACAATTACAGAGACAGACATACTGTAGAAACAGACAGAAGAAGAAGATACGCGTACACCATAGATGGAGATCGCGAGCACCCGCTATACCCATTGCTTGTATGAACTGGTCGATCATTTTTATTGTAGCTCTTCAAAGGAACATTTTGGTATTGCGTCGGACCGCCGAGTCTAATTAAGGGTGTCAAAAACCGAACTGACTGCGAAAACTTAAGACTGAACGGGGCTGTCGGAGTGAATTGGATTAACCGGAAGTATAATTTCGACAACGTCGGTCAAGCCTTAATGGCGCTATTCGTGCTCTCATCGAAAGACGGCTGGGTCCAGATCATGTACAACGGCCTGGATGCCGTCGGTGTGGACTTGCAGCCGGTCGAAAACTTCAACGAATGGCGGTTGCTCTTCTTCATCTCATTCTTGCTTCTAGTGGGCTTCTTTGTCCTCAACATGTTTGTCGGTGTTGTGGTGGAGAACTTTCATCGATGTCGCGAGGAGCAAGAGGCGGAGGAACGGGCCCGGAGGGCCGTGAAACGAGCTGAGAGGCTAGAGCGAAAACGGCAAAGTATGAAAGGAAATCAACTCAAATGTCCGACACCTGTTGATCTAAAAGACCTTAAAAGTGAAAGACAGACAAGTTGACACCTATACTGGCAGGCAGACATGCAAACGTACAAACAGACTGGAACAGACAGACTCACAGATAGACAGGCAGACAACCAGAAAGACCAACCGACAGACAGACAGGCATATAGTCAGGCAGACTAACAGACAGGCAGACCGGCAGACAGACAGGCATATAGACAGGCATATAAACAGGCAGGCAGACAGGCATACAGTCAGGCAGCCTAACAGACAGATAGACCGGCAGACCGGCAGACAGACAAGCATATAGACAGGCAGGCAGACAGGCAGACAAACAGATAGATCGACCAAATAAAACTGAATTTTCTATTTCAGAAATGAGGGCACCACCTTATTATGCAAATTACTCGCGCATCCGCCTTTACCAGCACAACGTGGTGACCAGCAAGTACTTCGACCTGGCCATTGCTCTCGTTATTGGTCTGAACGTCGTCACCATGGCCATGGAATACTACCTTATGCCAAATGTATGTGGACCCCACAAGGGCACAACGAAAAGGCAAAGCCTTATGTTAAAATTACCCCTTATTCTGCAGGAGCTGTTGTACGCACTGAAAATCTTCAACTATTTTTTCACGGCGGTCTTCTTCTTCGAGGCCTTCTTCAAGCTCGTCGCTCTGGGAATTAAGCGCTACATCTCCGACAGGTGTGCTTGCGTGACAATTCATTCAATCCGCTGTCATGACATTAAGCAATCTGTATACCGTAACAAAAAACCACACTGCCTTTAGGTGGAACCAATTGGACGTTGCCATTGTCGTCTTATCCGTGGTCGGGATCATCCTCGAGGAAATGGAAAATGACATCATCCCAATCAACCCGACCATCATCCGAGTGATGAGGGTTCTTCGGATTGCAAGGAGTAAATGAATAAAAGATACACGCCATAAGAGCCCGTTATATATAAATACACATATATTATATATATACACATATATTATATATATACACATATATTATATATATACACATATATTATTTATATATTTTTTTTTGTATTTATTTATATATTTATACCACAATATTAAAGGCAGTTTATACCGCACTGAACGTTTCTACTTTTTTCCTTTTCAGTTCTGAAATTACTAAAAATGGCGCGCGGGATACGCGCATTGCTCGACACGGTACGATTACAATGGAATGAAATTCAAAGTCTAATCTACGATCCGTCAGAATACAATTGATTTGGAAAGGGCTGATATACATTTTTTGTAGGTCTTTCAAGCCCTGCCTCAAGTCACCAATCTCGGGACGCTATTCTTTCTGCTGTTCTTCATCTTTTCCACGCTGGGTGTGGAGCTTTTCGGACGACTCGGTGAGGCGAACAAATGCACCGACCGTTACAAATACGTGGAAAATATCCCAGCATATATTTTATTAACAAGGAGCGCATGCTTTTTTACTTCCAATAGAATGTGACGACCAACATCCGTGTGAAGGTCTCGGTGAGCACGCCCATTTCCGGAATTTCGGGATGGCCTTCTTGACGCTCTTCCGCGTTGCCACCGGGGACAACTGGAATGGCATTATGAAGGTACTAGAACTGGACTTATGGACCTTAACATAAGAAGTGCAGAATATAATCAATATGCTCTTATTCAGGATGCCTTGCGGGAGGACTGTCGGTCCGACGATGCCTGCATCACCAACTGCTGCGTCAGTCCGATCATTGCGCCCATTTACTTTGTGATATTTGTCTTGCTCGCGCAATTCACACTGGTCAACGTCGTGGTGGCCGTGCTGATGCGGCACCTCCAGGAGTCTAATCAAATCATGCGAGACGATGTCCTGTTGGACGAGGAAATTGAGAGGGAACTGCATCTGGAGCATATCCGGCAGATGAATCGCCATGTGAGTGTTCATGCAGACCGATACGAACATGTAAGAGGCAATCAAGATGGTAGGCAGGCAGACAGGCAGATAGACAGACAGACTCAGACAGAGACAGAAACAAACAAATTCAATCAGTCAGTCAGAAAGACAGAGAGACAGGCAGGCAGGCAGGCAGACAGGCAGACAGACAGACAG
>LRSR01001907.1:0-11907 GCA_001579985.1 Hypsibius dujardini | reverse complement strand
CTTATATGTCGTTTTCGAAGGGTGTCCTGATGACTTTGGCAAAAAGTCGCATAGTCGTATACAAACTATTAGTTTACTATCGGTACACATTTATTATTCGTGTGAGTACTGTAGTACTGCTATGGTCGTCGTCTCAGGTTGCTGGCGAATGCGACACGATTGCACTTCAGCCTACACATGCTTATCGATTTTCTCATTACGTCTTATTACAGCCAAATAAATGTTGCAAGGATCTACGCAGAATGAAGATCTACATAGGCATGGGAAACGCCCACATTCAACCGCAAAAGGCTCCGTATAAATAAAATTAATTATTTTCCTTCATTAATTCAGACACTCGTCAAATAGCTACTTTGTTTGTGCCTCCCTCCCGATAACCACCTATACAACTCCCAAAAGCGAGGCTTCTTTTCATTGTTGTTTCTTGTCTATGGTTTATCCTTTGCCTGAAGCAGGCAACCCTTCCTTTGCCTGAAGCAGGCAACCCTTCCTTTGCCTGAAGCAGGCAACCCTTCCTTTGCCTGAAACAGGCAACCCTTCCTTTGTCTGAAGCAGGCAACCCTTCCTTTGCCTGAAGCAGGCAACCCTTCCTTTGCCTGAAGCAGGCAACCCTTGCGGAGTGTTTAAACTCGTGTCAAAATGTTTCGCACGCATTCTTATCTGGCTTTTCACTTTTACTGTGCCACGTGGCAAAAACCTTGCCATAACCGAGTTAAGCCATTTAACTCGGTCTGCGTATACGACTACGCATCGAACGAGGTAAATGGCTTAACTCGATTAGCCCAAGGGTTTTGCCACGTGTGTATACTGTATATGCAAGGTACCTGTAAGCCGGACGATACGAACTGCGTCATCGGTTGCTGCAGCTGCATCGGCCAGTGCTGTTCCCTCAGCTCACCGCCCCCGAACCATCGCGTCCGATTGCCGCCCAAATCCAGGCAGTCCGTCACGTCAGACTCCAGATCGCCGGTCCACGACACGGTCGTACATACGAAATCCGCGTCCCCATCGCTGTCTGTCCCCTTCGTCGTGGTGGTCGTGTTGGTCCTGGTGGAGTAAACCTCATGCGCCAACTTGACCATGTACCTCTCCTGCGACGTCGTCTCCACCTGGTAGCACAGAGGCTCGGTGGCGTTCCCACACGCAGAGAACTTGCCGATGGGCGAAAAGGACCTCCCCAAACTGAGTAGGGTTCTCCCACCGTCGTTCAGCCTGAACGTCAGATTGGTCTGCTTTCCAAGGCCGAGATGGAAGACCGCGTCGTCCGATCCGTTGAAGCCGAGGTTGAGACGGACCTCCGTCGGCTCCACGGTCGGCTCCACGGTCGGGACCTCCGTCGGCTCCACGGTCGGGAACTCCGTCGGCTCCGCGGTCGGCTCCACGGTCGGGACCACCGTCGGCTCCACGGTCGGGACCACCGTCGGCTCCACGGTCGGGAGTGTCGGTTTCGGTTTCAGCACGTACCACGCGGACATGCCGGCGGTGATGAGCAGACCGAGGGCCAACAGGACGGCGGTGATTTTGTACGAGAAAATGGTTTTTCGGCGAAATTTATCCGGTTCGATTGTCATTTTCGTCGCGGCATTTTTTGCACCCGGCTTGTGGGCGGATTGGGAGAGCTTGAAGGGATACATCGCGTTCGTGTGGTAGATTACGGTTGCATGGTGGGCTCGGAAAACGCCCCTGTAACGAATGAAGCACAAGAAAATACAAATAAATTAAATTTTATATTCTCTGTTTGAGTGAATGAAAGATTAACGATGCAAAAGAGATCTGTGCTTCGATCATCAATCAATCAATCAATCAATCGTTGCCTTACCTGAAAATTTAAGCCGATCGTATTTTGCGTCTTGCTTCTTGCGGTGTCTCGAAATTCAACCGTGCAGCTGGCGGTACAGAGCATCAACCGGATTAATTTCCAATTAGAATTGTTCAATATTCCCTGCGCAAGTGAGCTCAACGACCGATTAGATTACTCTGCTCGTGCGATTCTGGCGACGCTGGAACTGGTACAGGGATGATCGTCGCTAGACATGCACTGCGGCGTGGTTTTTTTCACACGTAGGTACTCAGTATATATACTTTTAATTACGCAGTCAAAAACATGCAATGACAAAAAAACCGAATTAAATTCACTGCCATTGCTATACGAGTTTTTGTTAGAAGAATCGTTCTGCAAGGATCAGTCGATCTCGTACTGTCTCCATGTACTATGTGCACTGTATTCGTCATCTGCACCCATACGCAGTACACCAGTGCTCGTCATAACACACCTGATAACGATTACCGACAAGGTACGACCGTACGAGTGTACTTGGTTGTTTATTACTTCAATACTGCCTGCGAAATACACCACCACCTGCTGGAACGCACATGCACATGCACACCTTGAATGACACACGTGCACATGCACACCTTGAACGACACACATGCACATGCACACCTTGATCGACACACATGCACATGCACATGCACACCTGGAGCGACACACATGCACATGCACATGCACACCTGGAGCGACACACATGCACATGCACATGCACACCTTGATCGACACACATGCACATGCACATGCACACCTGGAGCGACACACATGCACACCTTGAACGACACATGCACATGCACATGCACACATTATAGACTTTGCGTGACACATAAAATTTAAACGTCACGCTGGCCGAAGCAGCAGAGAAACGTGATATTTCGCTCCTGCGTCGAGCGGCTGAATTGTATTTTGCGTCAGGTAACCCGAACGTGCCACGCGTAAGAGGAGTCATGATGTAAACTATGCTGGACTCTTCTCATTGTGATTTATTCAAATAGCTGAAAACGGGTCATTCCTCTGACTGATACAAAACGGGGGAGAGCAATGCAGCAGCACTCACGCTGCAACTCTCGAGACTGATCTTCGTCTCGAAGTTGCAGACGATTCAAGCTCGAACGCTGGGCAAAGTCGTTAGGATCGAGAAGAGCATACACAGACAGAGAAAGAGAGAGAGATAACACACGCAAAAAGAGATTGACCACTGACCACGCCCTGGTTAGTCGTATCTACGTAGTCCCGAGACTTGAGAAAGAAGGCACTTATAATTTTTACGTTTCTTTGCTGCCTCGGTCAGGGTGACGTTTAAATTAAATGTGTCACGCAAGGTCCATATTGGCAACCCTTAACATCGACAGAGCGACGGTCCGCGACCGTTTCGCGTTAGACAGGGACAGTCGTATTGGAGTGGAACGTGTGCACGGCTGGGTGCATCGTGCACACAGCACAAGCGCCGCGTGGCCGATTAAACCTTCCACAGCTCGTACGCTGTCCCTGTCTAACGCAAAAATACAGTACTGTTTGAACTGATTTGTGGGTTATGTTGATTGCTGACGGCTTTAAACGTAAAAATGTCAGATAATTTCTTGCCAGGCATGAACTCATTTATTTGAATGTCTGAGTAGGAGGACTGACATCTGGAGGATGGAGGACGGATGGTCCGTGGACCCTGATTAATCCATTCCCGAAACAAGAATTTTAGTTTGCAGTGATGGGAAAAGTAAACTTGGTCCAGTTTTTCTAACTAACAAACATTCAGTAACTAATGCTTCTCAGTTTAGTCCAGTCATGCGCCGAAATCTTTCAGACCCCGAAAAAATTCCGAAACCCGAAAAAAGCTTTCGGGTTTCTTTTTTGGTTCGGGAAAAACGACTGTCAGATTGGAAAAATTAATTGCCGGGTGGGTCCAGGAAAGATTGACTGGCCGGGACAGACTAAATATACTGTTTGAAAAAGTGCCTGCCAACTTAATGAGAAGTGATCCATGAATGAATTCGTAGTGCAGACCTTTCACCATTTCGGTTTAGACCAAACAGACACTGCGTGTATGCAAAATTGGAGCACAATCGATGAAAAGAGATCATGGCCACTATCTTAAAGCTACCTGACCAGTAAAGCTACCAAGAGTAAGCGAGTAAACAAAGCTATTTCCGTTTTTTTTTTGACGCCTTTACCATATTCTACGCAAGCCAGCGGACAATTTTCCGAAAACAGTCAACAAAACAGAAAAAAAAGAATAACGCTCTCCGAGCGCAGTATTCTCTCAACGACTGCATTTATATTACGAAGAGAAAAATTGTATAATGGCAAGGCATTTGGACTTGTGGGCTTGTGGAATTGTGGAATATTGGAATTGTGGAATTGTGGAATTGTGGACTAAGACCGTCCCAGTTGAAAGACCATCCGATCCTTTGAACAGCTGTTGTTTTGTAACATTAACAAGTCCCTCCGTAACATTCGCCAGAAGCGCAAGATTTCTCAAATTTTTAGTCAATGAAATGCTTCTCGGTGAATGCTCTTTTCCGGGTTTCGGGTCGGTCCGGTTCAGGTTTCGAGTCGGTTTCGGTTCGGGTTTATCGAGCTCTGCTCATCGTTCCGGGTTTCGAGCCGGATTCGGGTCGAGTTCGGTTCTGGTTTGTCGGGCTCTGCTCATCGATTCGGGTTTCGAGCCGAATTCGGGTCGGGTTCGGTTCTGGTTTGTCGGGCTCCGTTCCTCGTTTCGGGTTTCGAGCCGGATTCGGGTCGAGTTCGGTCGAATCTGGTTCGGGTTCGACGGGCCCCGCCCCTCGTTTCAGGTTTCGGGTCGGGTTTCGGGTCGGGTTCGGTTCGGGTTCGGTTCTGGTTTGTCGGGCTCCGGGTTTCGGGTCGGGCCGAGGAGATTAAATTTCGGCGTAATTTCGGTTTAGTCCCTTTTGGCGACTCAGATTTTTAGTTGAGTTTTAGTCAAGTTAGCTGACTAATTGTATCTTAGTTTCCGTTAGTTTCCTATTTCAATACGTAATGAGTAAAACTTTCAGCCTAATGTTAATTCGGAAACTAAAAAATTGCTAAAGCTGCATTAGAAACAATTGGACTTTTTACCGGTTCAAAGCGCAAGTAAGCAATCTAATTAGCATAAGTTTACCACGCCCATCACTGACTCATCGCGTTCGTTCACACAGAGGCGGGGCACCACAACGGGCCAATCAAGAAAAACCTCGCCCACTCGCTGTGCACTGCGCTCGATCGCTTGCTTGATTTGCATGATTTCGGAGTTTTCAATTTGAAACTGTAAATTCATTCGGTCATTCATTTTAACGCCGCCGCAGGAAGACTTTGCTGCTGTGGGGCTAGCCCAAAAAATTTCCAGCTCTTTTTCTTTCCACCTGGTGAAAGGCCCGCCACGGGCGCGGATAAAATGAGCGGCGGTGCGGTCGCGGGAAAAGATGCCCAGAAGAGTCCTATGAAGCATCGAATCATTCACTGGAAAGCCATCGTCTCCCTGCGAAATGCCATCGAATTGGGATCAATCGTCTGCGGTAAGTTGTTACAATTCATTTTCGTTCAACTCTTCTAACTTTTACATTTAACGTCCATTGATTTCGCTAGTGTAAACACGTTACAAAAACCTTGCACTGATCGAATCAAGGACTTTAACTCGACGGCTGTGTATAGCAGCCATGCAACGAGTGTAATGGCTTAACTCGGTTAGCGCAAGGTTTTTATCACGTGTGTATTTATTTTATTTTAGCCTGTATCCCGTTTCTGGTGGTGCGCTACCTCGGCGCTTATCGGAGGGGCTTTTTCTGCAGCGACACCGACATCATGTACCCGTACAAGGATGGTAATACTGAAATTGTGTGAAGAGATTTGGCAAGAAGGACTTTTCGTGCGCGCTGTTTGGCGGCGTCGAGGTTGAAGTATCATTATGGAGTGTCGATCGGTTGATTAATCGGTTGATTGATCGGATGATTGATCGGTTGATTGATCGGTTGATCGATCGGTTGATTGATCGGTTGATTGATCGGTTGATTGATGCAGCTTGTGTTGATTAAGGAAAGCGATAGGCAATGTAACGGGTGATTGATTGATTAATGATTAATAGCGAAGTGATTTGTGCTTTGTGCTGCCATTTGTTCCTTCACTCCTTCATTCATCATTGTGTAATTGTAATCGTATGAATATTGTGTGAATTAATTTTGGCAAAGAGGATTTCGTGTGGGTTGTCTGACGGTATCGAGGTTTCCGTAAGTGTCTTGTCGATTGGTTGATTGAACAAAGCGTGCGGGGCAAATTAAAGTTTAATTGATTGATTGATCAATTGATTGATTGATTGTAGCGAGCTGAATCGTGATTGATTGATTGATTGTAGCGAGCTGAATTGTGATTGATTGATTATAGGGAGCTGAATTGTGATTGATTGATTGATTGATAATTTTAGCGAGCTGAATTGTGATAGATTGATTGATTGATTATAGCGAGCTGAATTGTGATAGATTGATTGATTGATTCTTTCAACTAAAGTATTTTGCTTTCAAATTAAAAATCATTTAATTTAGAATACCAAGTATGTTTTGGCCTATTTTAAATTACGTTCACTTAAATTAATCTCAACAACAAGCTCATTTATTCATCCATACGTTCTTCTCGAGATTCGGTTGAACTTCTGTTGCCAATTTCTTTGCATGGGCATGATATAGTTGACTTTTTAATTCGATTCTTCACATCGGGCTTTTTAAAGGTTCTGTCTGTGAGATGAGTGCATTGATGGCTGAGATTGTTGGTTGTCTTTTGCCGTTGTCCGGATCAGCCTTGATTGATTGATTGTGTGTACAATGGACTCAGACCTCATGTAGTTGATTGAACGACTGGTTGATTGATTGCCTGAACAGTTGAATACTTGCTTCGGGGATATATATATTATAAATATATATATTATGTTGCTGAAAGCAGCTATACTTCGTACTTCAACCACGTACGTTTGCTTGTTGTTTTTGTAGACACGGTGCCATTCTCCATCCTAGCCATGACAGGATGTCTCGTCCCACTATTGGTGGTAAGTGCCGAGAGCTCTCTTAGCCGGCCAGTCTTGATCCCGTTAAGTTATGACAAGTGCCTCACTGCGTACACACACGGCATCGACTCACTTTGTTACGCACAGGTCTTCAGTGGAGAGTTTTTCCGCTTTACGCTGTCAAGGAGCCACTATAATGATTACGAAACTCACTATGAATTATGCGGTCTAAAAATTCCCGCGTTTCTCTCCAGGTAAGCGTCTCTAAATGCTCGAGCACCTATCGCTGTTTGTCTGTCTGCATGCGTGTCTGTCTGTCTGCATGTCTGTCTGGATCCGTGTCTGTCTGTCTGCATGCGTGTCTGCATGTCTGTCTGGATCCGTGTCTGTCTGTCTGCATGCGTGTCTGCATGTCTGCATGGGTGTCTGCATGTATGTCTGATTGTCTGTTAGCCTGTCTGTCGGTTTGCCTGTTTATCTGTCTTGTTTGGCTGGCTGTCTGTCTGTCTATCTGTCTTGATTGGTTGCCTGTTTGTCGGATTCTCTTGTTTGCTGTTCTGTTAATCTGTCTGTTTTGTCGATCACCCTTCCTGCCGGTCTACCTGTTTGTCTGTCTGTCTGTCCATCTGTCTCCTTCTCGGTCTCTGTCTTTCTATGTCCGTCTGTCCAGCCTTCTATCTATCTATCTACCTTTCTTCCTTTGAGCGAAACTATGGAAATGATCCAGGCGCTTTTTGCAGTGCTGTTCGAATCAACGCCCTCTTCGCCTACGGTGCCCTCATCTGCGTGTCTGTCACTGACATCACCAAGTACTCTGTCGGCCGTCTGCGACCGCATTTTCTCCCGGTGTGCGCAAACGATCTGGACTGGGCGAAGATTGTCTGCGGCAACAGTACCGGCAACACCTACATCACGGATCCTTTCTGTCCGGCCGCAAAGTCGACCGATCCCGCCGTTCTGGCACGCTTTGAAGACTCCCGCCTCTCCTTCCTCTCCGGACATTCGAGTTTCTCCTTCTACTGCGCCTTCTTTGTCATCTACTACCTGGAGACCCGCTTGAAATGGATGAATATGCGCTTTTTCAAGGCCTTCTTCCAGTCCGTGGTCTTTATGGGCGCGGCGCTGTGTGGAGCCAGTCGAGTGCGCGATAACAAGCATCACCCGACTGATGTCTTGGCCGGCAGTTTCCTCGGCTTTGTTGTCGCGACAGTTGTGGTAAGTTGATTATGCCAGAAAGTGAGAGACTCCTGGTGACTCCTCAAGCGTAGCGGCATTTTTCCCGGTAACCACTCAAGGTCATTGTTTTACCTGTGCCTGTTATCTTTTGTGCCGATGACAGTCCCTGTTAGGCAGACATCTAGGCCCGCTGAGTATCGAAGACGTAAATGGACTAATAGAAACATAGACAGCTTGTACGTCTGACAGACATCTGAAAAAGCACAAAGGCATCTGGTCGAGAGACAGACAGGCGTACAGATCGACAGACAGACAGACAGACAGACAGACAGACAGACAGGTAGGCAGATGAACAACTCCTTAGGCCGGTGACCAGACAGGCTGATTGGCTGACATTTGAATAGAGGAGCAGCAGACATATATTGTGTCTATTGTATTCTATGAAGACCTTGGACACAGCCTAGCCGGAAGAGAACGCGGTTGGGTCTATGATGTCTGTGTATGCTAAAGGGACAGACGTTAATGGGCAGACGAACAGCGGACAAGCTGCGCCGCGACCGAGCCCACTAATTAACCCCCCTTTGCGCTTGTCTCTGTTTCAGGTGTTTGTCGTCGGCGACTACTTCCTTGACCGTCGGGCGCTTCGCGCCAAGGTAAGGGGTTACTTCAAGACGACCGAGAACGGCAAGTGCGGTGGCGATATCGAGGCCGCCGCCGCCGGTCGCCAGTACGTCGACATGGACTTTATCGATTCCGGCAAGAATAGCGACCCGAAAATGGTCGCGTAATCTCCAAGGGGGCGAGATCGTCTCACTGTCTGCGGGAAGGCCCGGCTTATCGTGCAGTGAAGTGTGTGTGTCTGTGTGTGTGGGGAACCATACCGATATGATTCGATCTTGTGTGGTCGATGTGCCCTGCACACTGCACATTGCACACTGCACACTGCGCACTGTATCTCGTGGCCTGTGATAGTATTGTGTGGCTTCGGTTCAGTTTTCCTATGTCTCTGTCTGGACGTTCTTTGTCTTAACCTTAGTTAGCTGGCTCCTTTTTTGTCCAAGTATTATTTTGAGGCTTCATCTTTTGTTGCTGTTGAGATTTGTCGAAATCGCGACGTCCATACCAGATCTGCTCAGACGTCAATCAAATGCACGAGTAAGATGTTTTTTTTTCTCTGCTTATGCGATCGCCCATTTCAGTTCCTCTTATGTTACACGAGTTTTGCGCTTTTCTTCCCAAGCTGAGTTTTATTCCATGTCAACCAATCAGTTTACAACGCTGGCTCAGATTAAAAAAATATCCCCCGAGGTTTAAGACTATTAAGGGAGAGAGAGGGAGAGATCAGTCAGAGTCGCTGTCAATGGAAAGACCACGTCCATCGCGATTGAGTCCCCGGATGTGGACATACTGGACGGGCTTCTCCAGCGGCAACGTGGCCGCACTGCTCTCGGCCCAGGGGACCGCGAAGAGACCTTCGACCTCGTCGATGTTTCGACCCTTCGTTTCGGGGACCATTAGGAAGACGAAGACAGCTCCGATGGATGCTGCACCGGCGTACATCCAAAAAATGCCTAAATAAATGGCGAAGGGAGTTTTAATTTGGTGCACAATCATGACACACAGACAGACAGACAGACAGACAGACAGACAGACAGACAGACAGGTAGGCAGGCAGATAGACAGACAGACAGGCAGACAAGCAGGCAGAGTGATCAACCGACAGGGAGACTAACTAACTGACTGACGCACAAGCAGACACAGGGACTGAGAGAAACCTCACGGTCCCCGAAAGGAAGAGAATTAAATTGACAGACATAAAAAGACAGGCAAACAGATGGACAGATAGGCAGGCAAAAACACGAGAATATGCAGGCAGATAGACCGCTTGACAGTTCGGCTAAGGGTCTACACGAAAGGCCCTCTGTACCATATTTCGGCATGTTCTCCAGTAAAAAAAGGAAAGTTGTCGTCACCAATAGATTGCAAATCCAATTAGTAGCTGACGCTGCTGCAATTCCAAAGTTCCTGGCCCACATCGGGTATATTTCGCTATTTATGGTCCAAGGCATCGGTCCCATGCCTAAATATCGACAAAACGAACATGACTATCGCTGACGTATATATGTTGCCGTCGGAATTCTAATACTAACCAGCCGCAAAAAATAGCAGGTACAGGACCAGGCCCACAATGGGGACCCAGGCGTACAGCGGGGATGGACACGAGTCGAACGTCCAAAAGGTGCCGCGCATCTCGGCCAAGGTGGTGTTACGGCAGCGACCGGCCGCGGCGTGCGTGTAGTCATCCAATGCAGCAACCGGCAAGCAGGAGCCTTGTTTCGGGATGGACTCTTCGTCAGGATGGTAGCAAAATCCACATTCTCCACTTCTCACGCAGGCGTCACAAGTTCTGCAGTAGCAGAATACGAAATTGCTCAGAATTAACGCGAAACAATTTTTATATATTTAATTGCAAAAGCAATATCAGTTACAATATTTCACGTACGCCAGAGAACCACACAGGTTGTCGCGAAGGGACACTGGGAGATCTTCTTCGTAGGTCACCAGTGGCGAATAGACGGAGGTGATTTGAAATCCAATAGCAAGAATTGACAGGCTGACCATGACTCCTGTGTGACAAGAAAAGTTGTGAAAGTTAGAGTACTTCTCATCTGTGTCTGTCTGTCTGTCTGTCTGCTTGTCTGTCTGTCTGTCTGTCTGTCTGTCTGTCTGCCTGTCTCTCTGTCTGCCTGTCAATTTGTCTGTTGGTCCGTCTCTCTAACTGTTTATCTGTTTGCCTGAATAACCGTCTATCTGTCTATGTGACTGACTGTTTTCACTAACTTCGATTCCCGGTACTGTACTTTTCCTCTACCAAGTTATATTCACCAAGAAGACTTATAAGAATAAGAGGTCTCCTCCCAATCTTGTCAACGAGTGACAGCCCAACTAATGCGGAGGCGAAACTAATCGCACTCGTCGCAGCTGCTATCCAGATGATCACACTCTTTTCCCGTAGTCCAGCGCTCTGGATGATTGTGGCGCTGTAGTACCTGCAGTAGCGTAAAATGGGGAGAAAACAGCTGGTTAGTTCATTACACCCATTGAAGCGACCCTAATGATCTCGAAACTGTCCTCTTGTACAGAGACACGCACAGGCACTGTGGATGTGCTGTTCGTTCGTTCGTTTGTTCATTCTCGTCTTCCCGGCTGCATTTTTCTTTTACGACAGTGTAAACTGACTAAATGCCAGGCGAGTCCCGCGACATTAAGACATCACACTCTCCCAAGGGACCCCTGGGTGCTTGCTTGCTTGGACCTTTGTGTCACTATGCCTCGAGCTAAATCTGCATACCAAAAGTGCGAGCGAGAGCGAAGGAAAAAAGTTTCTCCCGCCTTAACTTAAATCCATTCCCGCCATCTCTCCATGAGCTTACATGACAGCATTGATTCCGATAAACTGTTGAAACATGTGCAGCAAACAACCCACGATAAGGGCTCTCCGTAGAGCCGGCTGCCGTAGTACGTCCTTCACAATCGATTTGCAGCCTGAGTGTGAGAGAGAGGAAAAAAATAAAGCGGAAGCGGTCAGAACAAACACAAACTAACTTATGGATTTAATGGTTTCCGGAAACGGGGAGACAGACAAAACGTTACAGACAGAAAACAAAACGCATCAGCAGATAAGCAGACAGATAGGCAAACAAGTCAGCAGGCATGAAGAAGGACAAACAGACGGCAGACAGTATGACTATTCGAACTAACGACAAACAGACAAACCGAGAGGGAGACAAACGCACAAACAGACACACAGACACACAGAGAGACACACAGACAAACAGACAAACAGGCAGGCAGGCAGGCAGGCAGATAGACAGATAGACAGACAAACAAATCAGACAGACAGACAGACAGACAG
>LRSR01001906.1:0-10382 GCA_001579985.1 Hypsibius dujardini | reverse complement strand
GTGCTGCATTTTTCATACCGGCCCATTTTCGGTTATTATTTACCACAGACATTCATCAAATTAAAACCGCTCAAAGCCAGCACGAACGTCCATTCCTCAAAATTAGTGCGGCAGGCAGAGGACACGGAGTAGGCTGGCAGAGGGCACGGAGTAGGCAGGCTCTCTGCCTACCGTTTTACGGTTTGCACTGTGTGACACATGTCAGAAATCAGGTCATAAACGCGAGTTACCTCATTCCCATGAGGGGCAATTTCCGGCAAGAGAGGCGGTGAAGTGAAAAACCGCCTCAAAAGACAGACATCAGAATGGGTAAAAAAGTAGATGAGTTAGAAAATTGTCAGAAGAGAAAAGACTCCGTAGAGGAGCGCGCAGGGATAGGCTACCAAGATCTGAAAAAGCGTCAAACAGACATGAATACACAGACATACAAGGAGTTAGTCCAAGAAACAGACAGATACCCAGACAGAACGATAGACAGACAGACAGATACCCAGACAGAACGATAGACAGACAGACAGATACCCAGACAGAACGATAGACAGACAGACAGATAAATAGACAGACAGATAGACAGGCAGGTAGGCAGATAGGCAGGTAGGCAGGCAGGCAGACACATCAGAAAATAATGAAACAGTGAAGTGGACCTGTTGGTGGTCCATGGTCAAGGCGGTCACGAAGAGTTTAGAGGCGCTCCAGCTGCACCAGAGAATGGACAGGACCACGCAGACAGTTCCCACAACTCCCCTGAAAGTAGAACCGACACATAAAGAGTTGAATGATGTGCCCACGGTACCGGTTATGAATATGATGAATACGACCGTGGGGTCGACCACCAATTTACATTGGTAATTAATGGTCAGTGACTTACTGGAGCGTGGCAACGATCGAAAAGCCGGAAAGCAGCACCATCGGGAGTAGGCAGTAGCCCAGCACCGACACGACGGTTCCGATCGACACACCCTGAGCGCTCATCAGCGACAACAACGAGTACATGCCCAAGCAGCCCAATAATCCGATTCCGTAGATGTAGCCGAAATGAATTTTGCCGTGCTAAGGGAAGAAAAGATTAAAGAGCGTGTCAGACGGGCTAAAAGCACGACTAACTTAACGGCAAACTTTACGACTGGCTTGTCTGCCTGCCTGCCTGTCAGTCTGTGTGTCTGTCTGCCTGTCTGTCTGTCTGCCTGCCTGCCTGTCTGTCTGTCTGCCTGTCTGTCTGCCTGTCTGTCTGTCTGCCTGTCTGCCTGTCTGTCTGTCTGTCTGTCTGTCTGTCTACCTTGCCTGCCTGTAACTGTAGTGTGTCTATCTGGTTGTGTCAATTGTCTGACTGGCTATATGCCTATCTGTTTGTCTGTCTGCCAGCCGGCCTGCTGCGTCTTTCGTTCTCAACTGTTCGCTTAGTCGAAATGAGTTTAAAAGTATTGATGGTCGCGGTATCAGTCTCATCGACTCCGTATCGTTTTTCAAACAAGGCAATGTTTATCTGGACAATTAGTGATCCCGCCAATTGACTGGGAAGATTTTCAAATCTCCCAAAGAGAGTGGAGTGTTTACTCGTGCGGAAAGTGGTCAACACCTTCCGCCGTCCAGCCGGGACATTAACGAGCTGCTATCACTCGCCCACGGGGTCTCGACCCTTTCTTCTCTCATCTTCCCCCATACCAGAACACATAAACACACACGGCCCGGTCAAGATATATTACCAGCAATAAAAGTCCCCCAAACAGTAAACAGAAGACGAAGGGTCCGGCCAGGTCCGAATCGGACATGATACTGGCATCCGGTCGGCGAAAGGGATTCAGGACGGCCAACGTCTGTAAATACACAGGCAAAAAGAAGGGAGATTATGGACAGCAGTTTTAAATTCGCACATAAGCAATCACGCTAAAAATGAGCCCTCTCGCGATTAGTTACACTCTGTGAATGTATTTGCAAATCCCTTGGAAAACGAAGGTCAATCAGTTTTTCAGTGAGAAGCAGGCATGTATGAAAAATTGATAAACCCCCCCCCACCCCAAAGAGGATGCGCATCTGTTGTGATTGAAGTGGACTTATGCGATCATCACTCTTATCACAAGCGGCCTGCTCGATTAAGGTCACCCACTAAGGGTCCCCCTTTTTCATCAAGTGCCCAGGAATGCGAATAGAACCAGGACCTAAATTCATTTTGCTGCTTCCGGCGACTTCCGCTTTGCCGTGGCATGACTTTCTTGAATAGCCTTGTAAATGCAGGCAGATATTCAATCACTCTACCGAACAGAGAAAGTAAGCCACTGGTATTACAGACAGACAAACAGACAGACAGATAGACAGATAGACAGACAGACAGACAGACAGACAGACAGACAGCTTGATAGACGGATAGACAGACAGACAGAAAGCTTGATAGACGGATAAACAGACAGACAGACAACTTGATAAACAGATAGACCGACAGACAGACAGACAGACAGACAGACAGGCAGACAGACAGACACGCTTGTGAGCGATTCGCGATTCTGTCTCATGTGGTCAGATGTTTTTCTACCATCCTTTCTTATTTATTTTTATTGGCAACACTTGAAGGATGGCCCGTTTAAAGATCCGCACCATCCATCACGGTGTGCCTCGACGCAGGAGGGATTTTTACGACCCCAATAACCGTAGATGGGAGTAACATACACACAATCTGTGCGGGCTGCAACTACAAGTAGCAGCAAACCAAGCACGACCCAGGTGTCCGCGTCAAGGGCAATAAATCTGTCCATGAAGTTTAGGGCAAGAAATCCCCGCAAAATACATATCTTTCAAAACATTCACAGCACGCCAAAGCAGCAGCTGCGTTATGGATTGGAGGGGACATTCTCCGGGCCAATCATCAGCTAAACAAGCCGAAGAAAAACACAGTGCATAATATTTTCCGCTGTCAAAACGAATTTTCATTCCACTCTCTAATTCTTTGGGATGTACGCATGCGATGGAATCGGATACCAAAAACACTTGCGGCAACGCCCATCCCAAACAATATGAGACGCTTTAGCCGATGTTTTACAAAGTCAGCATTTCCGGTTAATGCATCACAGGCTAATATACGCTTGGGCGGACAGAAAGACGGATGACTAGACAGGAGATAGATAGACAAACAAACAGACAAAACGATAAGCAGACAGACAGATAGACAGATAGACAGACAGACAGTGAGATAAACAAGCAAACAGGCAGACAGACAGACAGTCAGTCAGACAGGCAGATAAACAGACAGACAAACAGACAGACAGACAGAAGACTGACAGGCCCCTGACACAGATGAGCATGCCGTTAGACAGAAGGGACGGACAGACATCCAGGCAGTCTGTTTCACTACTAACTAGTACTTCCAGGAAGATTCGATTAACTGAGTTTCAACATAACGCAGATCTGGATTCTCCATTCGCAATCGCATTCCACAGAAGGAGACGATGCCGCCGCGGGAGTACTGCACTTCTGAATTTGGAATGTCTTCACGAAGAGGCAATATCTTTTAATCTCCAAGTCTGCTGACCGTCGTCCATTTGCCTGCCTGCCTTTGCCATCCTCCGAGCATATTTAAGCCGCCGCTGACCATAATCTGCAAACAGTCCCTGGGCAGTAATCTTTCGGGCATATTGACGACGACGCGAGAACATTCAGTTCAGAGACGTTGTTGTCGGTTGTCGCCCTTCCTAATCAGTGACGACGACGACGACGACGATGTTGAAGGGCTCGCCGCTTGGGAAGACGGAACGAAGGAAGACCTGCGCTGGAGGATACGGAGAACCTGTGGGCATTTCGAGAGCACAAGCGCACATATGGGACAGCGAAAAGCCAATAAGCCGAAAATCCCTTCTGTCCACTTGATCCGTGTGCTGCGGTCAGATGTCAGCCGGTTCGTCCAATACAATTGGACTATTTCTCTTTGCCATTCTCGATGGCGCAACTCCCTGAGGAATGTTGGGGATGGCTGTGATTTTGGCGCGTCTTCATGCTTCATTTGTATTATTGGCTTCGTGGCAGATCAACATATATTTTCGCAGATGCAGATTTCCGACAACCTTCAATTCATTAGTCCGGATTTCGAGTTCTGACACTTTATCCGCCATCACGTCTGTCCTGCCTGCCTGCCTGCCTGCCTGCCTGCCTGCCTGCCTGCCTGCCTGCCTGCCTGCCTGCCTGCCTGCCTGTCTATTTGCCTGTCAGTCTGTCTGTCTGTCAGTCTGTCTGTCTGTCTGTCTGTCTGTCTGCCTCCCTGCCTGCCTGTCTGCCTGTCTGCCTGTCTGTCTGACTGACATACAGACTGCTTGCCTGTCTACTTATCAGTCTGTTTTGTTGGCTTGATGCCTGTAAACTAGTCACACAAAATAAAACCAACTTATCGGCACAGCAGCTGGCCGCTGGGTGCCAGACCGTAACAATCAGTCCAATGATATCTCAACGCGCACCGCCGGTGAAGGGTGCGGGAGATTCGGTGTAAAAAAGTCACCGCCCTCTGAATCAAAGTGGCAGGAGCCCGCCGACACCGACACGCAGGAAACTTTCAAAATCGAAAAATACCTCA
Organism: Hypsibius dujardini; assembly: GCA_001579985.1. Classification (NCBI taxonomy): domain Eukaryota; kingdom Metazoa; phylum Tardigrada; class Eutardigrada; order Parachela; family Hypsibiidae; genus Hypsibius; species Hypsibius dujardini. Next base: position 5,830 of record LRSR01001906.1, on the reverse strand, counting down.
GCTCAGACATAGAAGATACTGCCATACCGGTTAGTTAGCACTCGTTGTTAACTGCTCGGTATAAATTCCCAAGAATCACTTTCACCCTTTTCTTTCAGGCGAACTTCATCAGTCCCCACGCTCTAGTGGGTATGAATTACAGCCAGCCAGAACACACAGACAATACCAACAGTGTGTCCATTTGTCATTCGTCTCGGCCATTCTTTCTTCCGCACATGCAGCTTCTCTTCTCTACACGTCCGTATTTATCCGTCCAAAACACCGATAAGCCGCGATCCGAAGCGCCTCCACAGTCGCCCAGTACACATGCCAACTGTTCAAACTTGCCCAAAAGAGAAAAGGAATTAAATTGCACCGTCCCAAAGACGGAAACAATCCCCCCCCCCCATCCCTCCGGCTGCTGCTGAAGCTGCCTGCGGAAACAAAGGTAAGGTCTCACAGTCACCCACACCCACAGCCATGCCTTGTGTAGTTGGTTTAGAGAGTGCGTTTCCATGTCATGTGGCATATGCATACAGAATCCATATGCACAGACACAGACCGACACAGACAGACAGGTATGGCAACAAATGTCTGTGAGTCCCTTTCACGCCTTGTCTTGGGAAATTCCACCCTGCCCTTGAGCATGACTCCCGATATTGTGTCCAGTGTCCAGTGTGTGTCCACCTTCCATCGTGATGGACAGTCCGGATAATGCAGAGCGACGCGTGTGCGCGCCCCTTCTGCGAACGGACTGGGAACAGAGAGGGAACAGAGAGGGAACAAAGAGGGAACAGAGAGGGAACAAAGAGGGAGAAGGAAGGATAATTTTAATATTTTCCTTTCACACCGGGCACTAAATTAATCCGGACATGCACGAGTGACCGACGGTCAAAAGAGCGATCGTGCGACTACACGAGGGAAGATATTATTGTAGTAGTGGAGGAAGATAAATCTGCCTCACGGTGGTGTCGTATAAATATGGCCAGCCGGGCCAATTAACAGTTGCTGAAAAGTATTTACGGGGCTATTAGTAAGGTAATCACGGGGTTGTTGGGAAGAGAGGGGGCTTGTCTGAGGCGTCGTCGACGTCGGGGCGTGCGTCGGCGTTTCTTCCGACGGGTCCGGAAGAAAATGGCCGGGAGCGGCTTGAACTTGGCCGATCCAAAAAGGGCAAGGCAATTTCAATGGAATCGTCATAAAAATAGCCGGCGACTCAACAGAATGTCCGAGAGAGGACACCGGAAGAAGGGTCGGTAGCAGTGAGTCCTTTCCACCAAGAAGGCAAACAGGAATACAGACCGACAGAGAATCAGGTAGTGCAGTCAGACAAGGCGAGGAAAAACAGGAATACAGGCAAGCATGAATATGGACGCTTGCAGACGCAGACAAACGGACGGAGAGACAGATAGGCAGACAAACGGACGGAGAGACAGATAGGCAGACAAACGGACGGAGAGACAGATAGGCAGACAAACGGGAAGATGGACACAGCTAGAGACAAACAGACAGACAGACAGACAGACATACAGACAGACAGACAAACAGACAGATTGACTCACAGACAGACAAACAGACAGACAGACAAATAGACAGACCTACAGACCGACATACAGACAAACAGACAGACAGACAGACAGACACAGGCAATGTGACTAAGCCGTGTTTCGGCAAAATAAATCCGCCTTCACACGTGTTCTTTTAGCCGTCCAATCCTCCCCTAATGCTCCAACGAGACAACAGGCACAAGTCCAAGACGTCGATTGTTTAGAGAATTAGCAGGGGACTCTGTCAATACGAGGCATTTAGCGCGATTTACGGGTCGAACAATTAGCACACGAGTAATCGTCAATGGCCATTCCCCGGCCCATTAAGGATAAAAGATCCCTTCCCCTCTCTCTCCCCCGCTTTATTAGCGCTCCGTCAAGTGGGAAAGCACACTTGCTAGCCCGCTGAAAGAACGCCACGCACTTATTGTCCAAAGCTTGAGAAATTGATCGCGCACTTGAACGAGTGAACGGCATGTCCTCCTCAGTCCTCCTCAAAACCTGTGTACTTTTCACTGACTGTGAGGCACGAATGAGGGAGAGGAAAAACTCCAATCATCCCCCCCCCCCGACCAGAGCAGTATCCGATTTCAGGGCGCGTTTACAGTTTTTCCGCGCAAATAAACTTGAAATCCCCAAACATCACCAACGAACGCATGGCCGTCGTAAAATTCTCCTTTCTTTCCTTCTGCCCATTCAAATTTTTCGGTGGCGAAGGATTAGATGTGTCAAAAATCGTCCGTCGTCAAGTGGGGAAGACAGCGACCTACGTGACTGGAAATCAATCCGTTCTTGCCTGGGCACGAGGAAAGAAAAGAGAGCTCTACTGCAGTGTGCTATCACTCTTTTGAGGTCGAAAAAGAACGGAAGAGGTCGGTCTGTCTGTCTGTCTGTCTGTTTGCCGGTGATTTCCCCTCCATTCTTTGTAGACATTTCCATTTTTCCACGATTGATTTTGAGCTGGGGGAGGTGGCAGCGGCCGGCGTTGTTGTATCCGGTCCAGAGACAGGCAGACAGACAGACAGGCAGGCAGGCAGGCAAGACAGCTGCGGAGGTTTCCCGCTGCTTTCAATCAACTTGACTTTCACGCCGCTCGGTGGACACACACATAAACACGGCATGCCGTGCACAGCGCCGGGTCGTCACCCCGGTATTCATTTGGTAGGCTGGACTGCGACTGGACTCCTGTCCGTCGTATGCCACATACAAACAATCACCCGGCAAATGAGCAAACCGGTGAAAAGCCGGATGGGACCGGACGGGTCGTGGAGGATGTGCCCATAAAGAGACCGAGGAGCAGCCTTTGTTTTGAGTCCATCCATCAATCCGCAGTTGATCTTTGTGATCTCTCTGGTTGTCCTCTTTCCTTCTTCCATCAGCCTGACACTATCAGGCTGATCGGTGGTAGAATCATTGTGGTTCTGATGATGAGAATACTCCCATCTCATTGTTCCCAAGAGTTCTCCGCGCTTTTGATAATATACATGGTCGCAAAGTGGTTCATACCTATCTGCCTTACCCAAAGTGTAAGGCAGATAGGTATGTGGGAAGAAGAACAGACAGAGTGATTTCCAGGCAATCAGTCAGGCAGACATATAGACAGACACGTAATCACTCACAGAAAAAAATAAAAAGACAGACAGACAGACAGACCACAGCCAGGCACATAGACAACTAAACGGACAGGCAAGCACAGAGGCAGGTAGACAAACAAAAAACAACAAACAGACAGACAGACAGACAAACAGACAGACATGCAGGCAGACAGACAGACAAACAGACAAACAGACAGGCAGACAGACAGACAGACAAAACAGACAGATATGCAGGTAAACAGACAAACAGACAGACATGCAGGCAGACAGACAGACAGACAGACATGCAGGCAAACAGACAAACAGACAGACATGCAGGCAGACAGACAAATAGACAATGTTTGTTTCGCATTTTAATTACTGAAAGCCGCGGAGTCTCCGTGAAGCCATTGGAGCGAGTGCGGCCCCCGCTGTGGTGAGTTCTGGGTGTGTTGAAAGAAGCCCAGCAAGAGCAACACCACCACATTCCGGAGGCTTTTGCGGAAATTAGAAAATGTTCGCCCCTCTCCACGCTGGACATGGTCACGCAAACAAGGCTGCTGAATCGATGCTTGTGCTATCGCTTGAACGGAGAAACAAAGTGTTGCTCTTGATAATTCCTTCCATATTAACCTGCTTCGGTCCCCTGAGACCATACGGCATCCATGCGAACTCGCGACTAGGCCGATTGACCACCCGGGGCCAGGACAACTTGTCGCACAAACAATCAGGGGGCAATCAGAGGCCATCGTCCAGTTCGGGACACGACGAAAGAAAAGAGCGTCTGCGAAAAGTTTCCTCAGGCAGAAAGAAGACAGGCAGACAGGCACGAGGAACTTAATTGACCACCGCTCGATTGATGCCTTTCAGGATAGTCTAATGAACTGCTAATTTGCTAACACGGCACCGGGGATGCCCTTTAGGTGTCTGCCTGTCTGTCTGTCTGTCCACCCAGACAGACAACGTCTTTATGATGATATCTGGACCAGCGGGGGACCAGTGCTTCTGGACGCTCCATATAAATATGATAATCGAAAGAAAGAAAGACGACGGGGGCTTGTTTGCGCGCAGCACGTAATGATCTCTTTCTCGATCCGTTCGAATGGAGGAGGACGGTTAGCCATAAAGTGTCATCTGGTTCAATGCCTCTCTGGAAAACACAAGAATAAGAACGCGAGGGGCGAAAGTAATGTGGTGTTCAGCGATGATTCTGTCCGCGTATTAGGTTTTATGGGTCTGCCAAATGATCATTACGGCTTATCGTTGATCGAGGGCGTAGTCTTAGCGAGTGGTAACAAAACACCGTTGCAGGGACAGCAGTAATTAATTGCGTCGTGAATCTGTCAATCAGCCGGATGGAGAGCGATCTGGTCTAGTCATCTGTCTGTCTGTCTGTCTGTCTGTCTGTCTGTCTCTCGTTTGTCTATCTGTCTGTCTGTCTTCTCTGTATGTCTGTATGTCTCTATGTCTCTATGTTTGTATGTTTGTCTATTTGTCTGTCTATCTGCCTGTTTGTCGGTCTGTCTGCTTGTCAATCTGCTTGACTTTCGTCCGTCTGAATGCTTTTGTGTCTGCCTGCCTGTCTGTCTGTCTGCCTGCTCTGAAGATGGCTGCCTGGTTCCCGTCGCCGGAATTCCTTCGACTCCTCACATGAACTTGTGACTTCAAAGTTTCAATCCAATTAAAACCCCAACCTCCATCGCTCACACGTCACACACCATGTCCAGTCAGTCGATCGGTCAAGCATATGGTCCACAACCAGTCCCAGGCAGTGTATCAATTTCCCAGCCAGCCGGTCGGTGGAAACGCTTGATTGCGCTGTTCCCGTGTATCCGAAACCTCTCGCCACACATCAGCCACAGTACAATTTCGAATTACACACCCACAGACACCGACACAGACACACTGAAATGTTCCAATCTCCCCCGCGCGGTCCGTATCGTCTTATCTTTTAATGGTCACTCACTACACATTTCACGTCCACTCTCCTTGTCTTGCTCGTGTGGTGGCGGCCAACCGGGGGTATAAATTATAACCCCATCCCCACTCCCTTGTTTCGCCGCGCGTTCTATAGACAAAAAGCAATATCGCTTCTGCGCTTGCTATATCGGCAATTTGCTAAATTCGAGGGGCCAGAGAGAGAGTGAGTGGAAAATGTGTGTTATTAGCAGGCAGGAACGAACGATGGGACAGATGAGGTCCGACACGCCCTTTCCTGATGATCCGATCACAGACAGAGCCAGACAGACAGACAGAAACAGACAGACAGACAGACAGACAGAGACAGACAGACAGACAGAGACAGACAGACAAGCATGGAAGAGCAAACTTTTCGCCCCCAACTAACAGTAATGGACCGTAGGGACTGGTCCAACAAAAAGCCAGAGCCCCGCCCCCACCCCTAAAGGAAAACCAGTCCAGTGACTCCAGTCAGTCCAAAGTGTGGAAAGAGGCTTCTACTAAACACGAAATCACTTTGCGCGCAACTTTTATCCCTCCTGCTCACTTCACTTTCAGCCCGGAAAAAGCAGGTCTTATTAGGAAGAAAATCTTTAAAGTACACATTCCTCTCTCTTATAATCGCTTGGGATCTTTAAGATATTCCGGCTATTCGTGGGTACTATTAGTAGTCGTACCTTTTAGCCCGGCACTGGCTAATATTCGGGTCGCTGCATATGCATTCCCCGGATTTTGGAATATAGTTTGCGGAAGTGCTGCGTTTATACATAC
>LRSR01001904.1:0-11682 GCA_001579985.1 Hypsibius dujardini | reverse complement strand
CTGTCTGTCTGTCTGTCTGTCTGTCTGTTTGTTTGTCTGTTTGTCTGTCTGCATGATTGTCTGTCTGTTTGTCTGTCTGTATGTTAGTCTACCTGCCTGTCGTCTGTCTCTTTGTTTATCCGTCTACTTGTGTACCTGTCAGTCTGTCAGCCTGCCTCAAATGTCTGCCAGCCATTGACAAGACGCACAATTCACAGATCGTAGTTTCTCTCCCAATGGGAAAGTATCCGTCTCCGAAGAAACTTACCAGTAAAAGTGAAGCGCAGAAAAGTCCAGGCCGTCCGTCTTGTGGCTATGAGAAAATTTATATCCGAAATTCCGAAATAGAGAGCAGCGGAAATGCCTGCAAGAAGAACGCGGCGGTGATTTGTACTGGAGCACGCACAGCAGACAAAAAATCGCGCACAAAAATCAGACGAAGTCAGTAGCACATGCTGCTGTGAGTGGCGGGTTCCTCTGTCGGTCCGTCGGATGATGAGAGAACTCGACAGCAAAGGGAGAGAAAGTAGTGTGTGTGTGTCTGTGTGTGTCTGTGTGTGTGTAATACACAACCAATACACCACACCACGACGAGCCCTCTGGTGGTGTCGGAGAGTCGGACAGGGCGGTCGAAAAATATACTCACTATTTTCCACACACACACACACACACACACACACATCAACCACATTCACATTCACATTCACACACGCTCTCGCGACAACGACGCCGAAGCTCGTTCACAGTTGTTGCTCCAACCAACCAGCGAACCAACTAGCGAACTGGTGATGGTGGCTGCGTGTGTGTGTGTGGACCAAAAAAAAGATCTAGGCCATCGATTTTCCGGTGCGATCGAAGAAGAAGGGACAAAAAGCGCGCGATCACGGCAACTTGGCGTTATACGTCCTCGTCGAGGAGTAACCCGTAGTACTAGTAGTGTCGTATAACGATCTCCGACTGCTGTCGTGATATTTCGCGGCGGTGAGTTTTGTCTCGCCATAGTCGATCGTGGGATGCGATGGCTTAAGGGAAGCCGTGTAGGAGGAAGACGTCTGCCTGTGGAGAATCCTTCCGTCCCGGCGTTTATTTGCCTCGGTCTGTCTGCCTGTCTGTCTGTCTGTCTGTGTGTCTGTCTGTGTGTCTGTGTGTCCGTTTGTCTGTCTGTCTGTGTGTCTGCCTGTGTGTCTGTCAGTCTGTGTGTCTGTGTGTCTGTGTGTCTGTCTGTGTGTCTGTCTGTCTGTCTGTCACTGCGACTGCCTGCCGGTCTACCAGCCTGTATTTGCCTTGAATGTCTGCGAGACCTGTACATTTTTCCCCGAGTCACCCGTAGACTGTGACGGCGAAAGCGAAACGGTATAGGAGGAAAACTGTCTGCCGTGCGGGCGAGTTCTCTCTGTTCCGACGGCGCCCAGGTGTCTTCCATACAACAAAGGCATGATACTGGTGCTGCAGCACCATCGATTGTCTGAAAAAAGAAGACGAACGGTGTCAGAGGATATGTCTTCACGTGCCTTCACGAAAGTCGACAGTGGCTTAGAGAATCACCCCAATCAACTGATCAAGTAAATAACACCAACGCTCTTGATCAATCGACCAATCAAGCGGAAGCGCATAGGCGTTCGCGCAACATTCCCACTATCAATTTTGTCAAAATAATAAGGAAGTAATTTAACGGATCGATTCGACACGAAGGGAAGGGTCTTTTTTATTCCCAGCAGCTAATGAATTAATAATATAATAGGCTATATATAATATATAGTGCAGTAGTGTACCACAAATCGCAAGGCAATCAACGAAACTGACCAATCAATGAATCAATGGATCGTTGCCACAGTACAATATACAAAGTTCACCAATCGACCAATCAATCGAGAAACAGAAAAACCAAACCAAACCGCTTAGTTAGAGGCACAACGCACTTTTCACATCTTCTAACTGGTTTAAAAGAAGGATAATAACGCACAATCAGGGAAATTGAACAAAACGGAGAAGCGAATCCACACAATCGCTGATTGCACATTCTAACGCCAATCGATCAATCAAGCGCTCAGTGCTTCGAATTCTTCACAAAGTCGTCAATCAAACAATCAAAGCCCGCACACAAGGGGAATGTGCTTGAAAGCTGCATACCTTTACTTGTCCGCCAATCCATCAATCAAGCGCTCAGTGCTTCGAATTCTTCAAAGTCGTCAATCAAACAATCAAAGCCCGCACACAAGGGGAATGTGTTTGAAAGCTGCAAACCTTTACTGTGTCCGCCAATCGATCAATCAAGCGCTCAGCGCGTCGAATTCTTCACAAAGCCGTCAATCAAACAATCAAAGCCCGCACACAAGGGGAATGCGTTTGAAAGCTGCATACCTTTACTTTGTCCGCGGCTTTGTCGAGTACTCCCATTATGAAATCTCAAATCCAAGTTGAGAGTATGCTCAACAAAATATGTAGGAAAACACTAGCACCGGGCTATCAGCGTCCCTTTAGATTTTCGAGGAAGGAACGCCGGATATTTTTCCCCTTTGGCATCTTGTCCCAAGCACTCATTTCATACCAGACGACAAATCACCTTACCTTTCTTTCGATAAATGCGTAAAATACGGAAGGAAAAAATGAAGATGGACGGAGTCCGTCACCGCAATAACGAAATAATGCAGGGGAACAAATTAAATGCCACAGATTGATTGATTGATTGATTGATTGATTGACTGACAGATTGAATGATTGATTGATTGATTGATTGATTGAATGATTGAATGATTGATTGATTGAATGAATGATGACAGCTTCAGTTTAGTAGACTGAAGCCTTTAGAAGAAGGCAATTCCTTCCGATCGGCAATCCTGTGAATAAATTTCCCTCACATAACAGGAAAGCACACTCAAAATAAAGGCAGTGAAATTATAATTTTCTGCATTAAAAATTGATTGATTTTGTTGATGAAAATTAAAAATACGAGCAACTGCAAACACGAAATGGAATTCCACCCTTCAAAGTTCGAAATGAAGTGGAAATGGAAATGGAATAAGTCGCCAAGATCTCTGGACATTAGTCATCTTTCGCCTTTTTGTGAAATCCATCCGGCCATTTTCTAGAATTATTATTAACCGCAAACACGGGCCGTCAAAACGCAAAAGAAGGGGAAATATAATTATAGTACAGGGAAATATAATTACAGTAGGTCGAACGCGTCTGTTGGCTGACGACGCTGATTCACTCTAAATGACGGCTTACGGCCACAGCATTATACTGTACACACATGGCTGAAATTCTTAGCGGACCGAGTTAGAGCCGAACTTATATTTACAGTTTAGCTACTAATTGGTCAGTCCAGTATTCTGTCGTTTGTATAAAAAGTATAAAAGTATTTGAAAGTGCCACACACAAACCTTCGCCAGTCAATTACGCAACAAAAGAAGTTGTTAATCCCCTACTCCGTAGTGTCGCGCATGAGCACACCGTCCGACCGAGTGACTTTCTTCCGAATGGACCAATTAAATCAATCTCATTGGCACAATTAGGCCCCGAGGCACTACTACACACGTGGCAAAAACCTCAGGCCGACTGAATTAAAGCCAACTTTTACCGGCGCCCAGCAAAATGGGGTGGTCGGAGTTTGAGCCAATTTTGGCTAATGTGTGCAGCTGTTTCTCACATTGCTTGATTCATTGATTTATCACCAGATCGCCAAAATAACTCAAATTCAATCAATCAATCGACTGCGTGACCGAATTAAAGCCAACTTTTTACCGACGCCCAGCAAAATGGGGTGGTCGGAGTTTGAGCCAATTTCGGCTAAAGCGTGCAGCTCTTTCTCACAGTGCTTGATTCATTGATTTATCACCAGATCGCCAAAATAATTCAAATTCAATCAATCAATCGACTGCGTGACCGAATTAAAGCCAACTTTTACCCGTCGCCCAGCAAAATGGGGTGGTCGGAGTTTGAACCAATTTTGGCCAATGCGTGCAGCTCTTTCTCACAGTGCTTGATTCATTGATTTAACACCAGATTACCAAAATAATTCAAATTCAATCAATCAATTGACTGCGTGGTCAGTTGTGGTAAAAACAGCTGCACGCATTGGCCGAAATGGCTCAAACTCCGACCACCCCGTTTTGCTGGCGCCTGGCTTTAATTCGGTCAGCCTGAGGTTTTTGCCATGCGTGTACGAAACGGTCAGCAGCAAGAGCAGCACCACTGTGTGTTATCGTACTCTCTTTCTACCAAGTGCTATACTTAGGAAAGGTAAGAATGATAAAAGGGACGGAAAACAGTCGTAAATCTTACAGCAAAAAATTTCACGTTTGCTAAGAGAGGTTCGAGGTGAAAGTCTTTAACCAGGCCGGAGAAGTGTGCAAGCAGTCCGGTAGAGGCGCCACTTCAGTTCGGTTCAATTCGGTTCGGTTTTGGCGCATGAAAATATTGTCTATCAAGCATATAAATAACGGGACCATTAGGCCATCTCCCTGAACTGACTTCGCAAAAACGACTTATGCGCCACCTGCCGGCCTGGTTAAATTACGATTTCTGACACGGCCTGGTTAAACGTCTTTACCTCGTACCAAAGGAAAATTTGGAGGGGAAAAACTGAACTGATTTGGCGTTTAAAAAAGGGATAAAATATTATACAGACAACGACGGTGAAAAGGTGGGATATTTATTTCCGCCGGGAGTGTGGTCGGCGGCCGGCGTTGACGCGGTGATTGGCAAAGCGTGACAGACCGGTCCACGATATCTGCCTGATGGGGTGGATGGAGAGGCTGAGCCGCTGCTTGGACTGCTGCACCGGCTCCTGCAGCGGGATGGCGTAGACGGACGGGAGTTCCTCGTTCTTCCTGGTCAGCGCGTCGTAGTGGTAGCGGACGTAGCGGACTGGCACGTGGAGATCAAAGCCCAGCGCCACGGTGACAGCGAATTCGAAGGCGTTGATTTCACCGCGTTCGACTCGAAGCTGGCTTTGCAGGGCCTGAAATCGGGAATTAAAGAATGCTATGCTGAGATGGCTGACAAACAAACAGACACGTGGACAGACAGACAGACAGACAAGCAGGCAGGCAGACAGACAGACAGACAGACAGACAGGCAGACAGGCAGACAGACAGACAGACAGACAGGCAGACAGACAGACAGACAGACAGACAGACAGAGACGTAGGCATATATATAGACAGGCAGACAGGTGATCATTCAGTACTTAGAATGACAGAGAGACGGAAAGAAAAGACACAGACAAAATGTCTGGAAGATAGCAGTTGAAAAAGATCCAACCACATCAAGCAAGCCGGACTCAGCACTCCCGTCAATCACTTACGCTGAATAAGTCTCCATGTTCGTCCTTGGAGAGATCGTTCATCTTGGCGGCCAAAACAACACAGACACAAGCCAAGATTTTGCGATTCGGCTTGTTGATGAAGCCCCTCAACACCAGCTTTTCGAAGTAGACATAGGAGAGTGCCACAACCGCCAAATCCAGTCGAAGCGCCTGTGATAGGCATTGAGATGTACGAATGAGAAAAAGGCACTATGAGAAATAAGTAATGAAGACAGTTACTTACCTTATCGGATGACGTGCATGCTTTTTGCATGTCACGTTTGATCGACTTGAACTTGCTGAAGCTCAGCTGTATGTATGGGAACTTCCCGCGAAAAATTTCGTTGAGCGCCTCTTTCTTTTTCTCCGGCTCGAGATCGTTGGCTATGATGGAACTCTTTAAACAAGCACACAGATCAGAGAATATCATCATCGACCAATGGCATGTCTGCCTGTGTGTCTGACTGACTGTCGGTCTGCCGGTCTACCTTCCCGTCTGTCTGTCTGTCTGTCTGTCTGTCTGTCTGTCTGTCTGTCTGTCTGTTTGTTTGTCTGCCTTCCTATCTGAATGTCTGACTGTCTGTCTGCTTGCCGTGCCTGAGTAGATGGCTTACAAAATACGAATCCAAATACAGATTGGTCCTTCGCACAGCTGTCTCCCACTCCGGATCCTCTAAAATGCCCGGACGATACGCGTCCTGCGCAAACTGCCGCTCCCCATTCACCATCGGCTCCTGCGAACTGGACCGATCGGAGGTCTGCGAGGTGATGGAGTAATACCTCGTCCGATTCTCATGCGGCTCCCGACGGTGCAGCTTACTGAAGGCATAAGTCTCGTCGAACGAATTGGGATGTGCCGGGCCCATCAGCTTCGACACGACAGATATCTCCCCAGTGTTCAGCAGGTTTTTCGCCTCTTCCGGTGTGAGGTCCCCGATATGGTCGATATTCCACGCCAACGGGACAAGCATGTTCTCGTACGACAACTCATCCTCCGGATCGCTGGTCAGCTTGATGCCGAGCAGGTTTTCCAGTGCACCGGCTTCGGTCTCGATATGGATGCTCGTGACAGTGCTCAAGCGACGCGGTCGGATCGGTTGGTGCTGACGGGATGGCTCTTGCTGGAGCCGAGGTGCCTTCAGCGGCCACGGCCAGGGCCGGCGAGCGGTGGACGAGTTCACGGCGGCACTCTGTGGAGCTGGGGGGAAAAGCACGGGTGACTCGCTGCGGCCAGTTTTGGTGGAACCAAGGGAACCGGCAGAACTGATGCGAGAGAGGCGAACGGAAATACGCTGAATCAATGACTGCGGGGGAGTCGGGGTGACGCCACGACGAGGGATTTCACGGGTTTCCACAACTCTGCAAAGGTAACGAAAGGGTCTGTCTTTTGTTTGTGTCTGTCTATCTGTCTGTCTGCCTGCCTGCCTGCCTGTCTCTCTGTCTGTCTGTCTGTCTGTCTGTCTGTCTGATTGGCTGTCTGTCTGATTGCCTGTCTGTCTGCTTGTCTGTCTGTTTGTTTGTCTAATTGTCTGCCCATTTCTCTGCCGTCGAACTCACTCTTCGTCCACTTGCTCTAACTTGTATTTGGAGATGTATGTGGACTGGGCCACAGGCCATTGGCTTTTATGGTTTGCCGTAAACATGAACTCCTTCCTGAAAAAATAACCCGGGTTACAATTTTGAAATCATAATCCGGCATGTCGGTCGATGCAACTGTATTTCCTACAAAGAGTGACAAGGAGCAATACTTTTCCGTGATAACTCCCCGGTGTGAATCGAGAATTTCCCCCGGCAGGCGGAACAACTCAGCGAGTGACATCTCAATGGGGATTTCCGCCATGCCTTCCTCTTCATCGCCGTCTTTCGACTCGAGGATCGGTGGGGATGAGGCGAGGAAATGTTGAGTGGTATGACCGGGACTGGTGCTCTCCGCACGGCCGAAGTGCGGTTCTTGGAGGCCGACGCGGTGACCGTAGGACTCGGCACTGCTTCCGCTCAGTGTCCGAAGAGCTTTCTCCCGTTTCGAAATGGAATCCAATCGCGCTGGCTTGGAGTAAGATCCGGAAGATGACCGGCGCTGCCTACAGTAGACAAGCACACTTTGGCCAGAAAAATCGGGACGCTTGATTTGTCAAGAGGCAATTTGTTACCACAAGGCTGCAGGCTATACAAAAAAGTCCTTAGAAGCTGTGGTGCGCAATGCACAGTCTCTGATGCGCAGGCCCGCAATGCACAGTCTGTGGTGCGCAGGCCCGCAATGCACAGTCTGTGGTGCGCAGGCCCGCAATGCACAGTCTGTGGTGCGCAGGTGCGCAATGCACTGTCTGTGGTGCGCAGGCGCGCAATGCACAGTCTCTCGTGCGCAATGCACTGTTTGTACAAATGCGCAATGTGATCTTGTGGCCAACTATTTCTGCCTCAAATCAAAGCACTTTTTGTATAGCCTGCAGCCTTGTGGTAACAAATTGCCTCTTGACAAATCGAGCGTCCCGATTAAAAAACCCACCGATTTTTATTCTTTTTCGGTGTTCTTCCGCCCAAAAGCAGCTCCTCCTTCTCCGTTAGGGCGTGGACCCCTTTTCCTGCCCCGCGATGTACCTCATCGCTCCGCTTTCTGCTGCTACTGCCGCCGTAGTCAAACTCCTGGATCTCCTCATTCGAAGTGCCCGCGGAGTCATTCCGCGACGACGACGACGACGACGAGGAAGACGACGAACTCCGCCGGCTTTGCCTTGAACGTAGCGAATTGGACCGGCGAAGATTCTTAGTGCGGGTCTTCTTTCTCTCGGTCCCAGCGATGGCTGACTGCAGGCGAAGCAGGGCTGCTCGCGATTGCAGTGGCGAGTTCCGCGGCGTTTCCACATCCGACGTGCCTGAAAATAAACTCGCTTGATTGATCGATTGGCCGCAGAGTTGACTCGATTGATTGATTGGGGGCCGAGTTGACTCGATTGATTGATTGATTGGCTGCAGAGTTGACTCCATGGAGAAAGCCCTCGATTGATTGATTGATTGGCCGTAAAGTTGACTCACACAGATGACTGTTGATTGATTGATTGATTGATCGGCCGCAGAATTGAGTCCAGAGAGAAACCGTTGATTGATTGACTGATTGGTGGTAAACATCATGAGCAGAACAAAAATGACTGAACTTTCGTCCGACGTGCAAAAAATATATCTTCTTGTAAATAACGCATATATTGTCGAGTGAATATTTCCTGCTTCTACTTTCATGATTGATCGAATAATCTTGGAGCAAAGATTTCCGGTCGATGCATTCAGCTACATTTGCTACAGGACGCATTCGCTTGATTGATTTATTGACACTAACTATGACTCCCCGTGGATGATCGTTGCTTGATTGGTTGATTGACGGTAAAATACCTTCCGAACGACTGATGGACGTTTCGCCCTGGGAGGGCTCGTCATTTTTGTATAGTTCCGCCAACGCCCGGTATTTTGTGTCCCGATGGCTGCCATCCAAGCTGATGTTGTTGAGGAATGTGTTGGCCAGGAAAATCCGCGTCGGCAAGGGTTTTTGCCGCCGAGGGCTCAATAAAAAATCATGCATTCTTCAAAAAATCTACAACAGAAAATCAATCGTGGTCAATTCGGCCCAAACGAGTCACCACAGTTCATTAGAGTGCTAATATGGCGGGCCACACAGGTAAAAAATCATGCATTCTTCAGAACGTTTCCAACTGCACCGTTTTTCTACTTCAGCTAGCCATTCTCGTTAGTCACCTGCACCCACAAGGGCACTCGAGAAAAAAGCATTTTTTGCAGTTTACGTTTCAACAATGAATCAAATAAAAATGCTTAAAAAATCTGCAGCAGAAAATCAATCGTGGTCATTCGGCCCAAACGGCTCACCACAGTTTATTAGAATGCTAATATGGCGGGCCACACAGGTAAAAAATCATGCATTCTTCAGAACGTTTTCCAATAGCATCGTTTTTTTTTCGGTTGGAGTTTCGGTACTTCAACGAGTCATTCTCGTTAGTCACCTGCACCCGCAAGTGCAATCGAAATTTTTTTTCGTGTAATGTACGTTTCAACAATGAATTTATCATCTGCAGCAGAAAATCAATCGCGGTTAATTCGGCCCAAACAGCTCACCACAGTTTATTAGAGTGCTAATATGACGAGCCGCATAGGTCATATATGGACACGTCAATTCGTTTCGTTTTCGATTTGTTATATCTGTAAAAACAACCTCTTGACTTGACGCTCTCTGGCCCTAATCGTCGAATGCAAGAAAAACAGGAGGGGTCGCTATCTTAACAGAAACAGCAGAGGAGACAAGAGCCGAACCCATGAGATTAGAACAAACCACGACGCTTCTTCTGACCGGCAGCGCTGCCGCTGACGGAACGCTTCAAACCAGGCGGGGAGGCAAAATCAAATTCATCCACTTGGCTGAATCCGCCGGGGAGGTCCAACTCCAGTACGACGTCCTTCGGTGCGGGCGTCTTCTTCACCACAACCAACTCCTCCACATCATCATCGTCATCGTCCGGCTTGATATCAATCACAGGTACCTCAACCGCGTCCAAAACCTCCTCACACTCCTGGAACGAGTCGAAGGCGGAGTTCAACTCGGCGTCCTCCTCCTCGACGGCGGCGAGGAGGACGGCCGACAGTGGCGCCACTGTCGGCTGCTTAAACGTCTTCTCCTTCTCCTTCTCCTTCTCCTTCTCCTTCGACTCAAAGGCAATCTCCACTCTCGCCGGGCCCTTCAACAGACTCTTTGCCAGCGGTCCCGGCTGCAGGTAGGAATTGTAGCCGTACTGCGCAGCCTGGTAGGTCTGCGTGAGGTAACCGTTCAGCATCATCTCCACTACGATCCGCTCGCAGTCTTCTTTGGTGGCGACGCGGAGGGCGCCCAACTTAGGTCGGTCGTTCTTCCCGATCCACGCTTCCATCAGCTGAAGGGCGGTACATTTTCCGGACTGCGTCTTCTTCCGACCCACCTCGATGGCGTTGATGATCTTCACGGCGGCCTCGGTGACGTCGACGGTCACGATTTTGCGGGTGGCCGCCTTCTTGCACATGTCGCACATGGCGGGACACATGTCCGCAATCCATTCCTGAAAAGGAGGGATTGATATTGTGCGTTACTTCAACGGTCCACTACGAAAAAATGTTGTTCAGACAGGAGGCATAAGGACAGGCTAGTTGTAATGCAGGCAAGTCAGGCAAGGCAGACAACAAGCTACAAATTACAAGACTTACAGGCAGTCAATCAGTCAGACAGACAGACAGACAGGCAGACAGACAGACAGGCAGGCAAACAAACAGACAGACAGACGTACAGGCATACATACAGGCAGACAGACAGACAGACAGACAGACAGGCAGACAGACAGACAGGCAGACAGACAGACAAACAGACGTACAGGCATACAGACAGTCAGTCAGACAGACAGACGTATAGGCCGTCAGTCAGACAGACAGACAGACACGCAAGCCTAACCGGACTCCCAAGTCGATAGACGAGTCGGATATTACACGAAAAATACAAAGTGACAGTGAAAAATCTAGAGCAAATGAAGAGTCAGGCAAGCAACAAACCTCGCCAAAATGCTCCGCCAGCGGAGCCCGCCGGCATTGTGAAATATTCTGCGCAAACGCCACCATGCCGCGGAGGTTCTCCTCCCCGACCTTCTCCTGATACGTAATGGAGCTCAGGCGGAAAATGTCGGGCATACGGTAGAACAAGATACAGTGCGCCGTCTTGCCGTCCCGCCCGGCCCGACCGCTTTCTTGATAGAACGTTTCGATACTCTTACTCAGCGTGTGATGGATGACGAACCGCACGTCCGGCTTGTCGATGCCCATCCCGAAGGCGACGGTGGCGACAACGACGTGGATGCGATTGCGCAGCCATTCGTGATGGGTCTTGTTGCGAGCCTCCTGCGTGAGTTGCGCGTGGTAGCAGCGTGCGTGGATGCCTCGTTGGGTGAGATCGCGCGCGACCTCCTCCGTGTCCTTGACGGAGAGGCAGTAGACGATGCCGGACTGCTCGTCAAATCGGTGCCGAATCAGGTCAGCCAGGGCATTCATTGCGTCGCTCGGTGTGGCGGCTTTATGGTGGACCTCGTAGAAGAGGTTGGGTCGGTTGAAGGGAGCGCGGAAGACCACGGCGCCGCTCATGCCGAGCATGTCCTGGATGTCACGGAGGACGCGAACGGTGGCAGTGGCGGTCAGGCCGAGGATGGGCGTTTTCGGGTACTGCCGTTTGAGGATGTTGAGTGCCTTGAAGTCTGGCCTGAAGAAAGACAGTGGGTCAACTTAAAGGCATGTCTATCTTCCTGAATGTCTGCCTGCCTGCCTGCCTGTCTGTCTGTCTGTCTGTCTGTCTGCCTGTCTGCCTGTCTGTCTGCCTGTCTGTCT
>LRSR01001901.1:0-14480 GCA_001579985.1 Hypsibius dujardini | reverse complement strand
CCATTCCCGGACCCTCATGAAAATGCCAAATTGAAAGAGAAATTGCCTACGATGCTTGCTGAAAATTACTGAAATTCTGGTGCTTAAGTGTTGGAGCTGTTACGGTACTTAAATATTACTGTATCAGTACTTGATTCTGCCATTTCAATTCTAAACTGGTCAGTACTGAATTTTAGTAATTCAATCACGATATGTAATTTAAAACCGTCAGCCTATACAAAAAACAATCCAAAACGAATGACCACGTGACTTTTAAAACGGGATAGCGCAAAAATAGTCCTATATTTTGCGTGCCGCGTGATCCAGCGGCATTCACGGAGCTCAATTTCACGCGGCAAGCGGCAGCACCGCCCGAAATTTTGGAGCGGCGCAGCACTAGGCGGAAAATTAGTTTGTTTCAAATTATTGTAGAAAACACAAGAATATAAATCTGTAACAGCGGTGAGCGATGAAGAACTCTCATTCAGCAACAATAAACGAAAGAAAATCCACATTCAAATCAACAAGATAATAATAACGGACGCAAATATTAAATCCTCACCAACCGCGGAGTGACGCGGAGCGGAACGGCAATGCCGCTGCCGCGTCGCGCGATGCTGCTTTGCGGAACAGCAATGCCGCCGTGCGGTGCGGTAATTCCGCTGTGCAGTGCGGTAATTCCGCTGTGCGGTGCGGTAATGCCGCTGTGCGGAGCGGCAATACCGCCGAGCGGAGCGGCAATACCGCGGCGCGGAACGGCAATACCGCCGTGCGGAGCGGCAATGCCGCTGTGCGGTGCGGTAATGCCGCCGAGCGGAGCGGAACGGTAATGCCGCCGCGCGGTGCGGTTGTCATGCGCTAGTGTAGGTAAGGTTTCATTGGGACACAACAAACTTCCGGGCCAAAAATTGCCTTACCCAACCAGCACTCCAGCCGCGCGCATGGATTCGGCTTGAAAACATCCGGTGGGTCCACGCCGACGTTCAAACACAACACCAACGCAACGCTGACCGTTTTCATCTGCAGAATGCGAGAAACAAATAGATGTGTTGTTTAAAGATATTTTAAATGCATTAAAGCGCGGCTTTAAATTTCAAGTAAAATATATTATTTCCTTTTTTACAGTCCCAAAAATTGAAATCGAAATAATAACAAACCGCAACTAATACATCAATCAACGCTTGCGGCAAGCGGTTTCAGCACTAGCCGTATGAATTGATCAATCGATTCATTGATTGCAGCATAGTTCTCCAAAATTTTCCCTCCCTCACCCGATCTTTCACCCGCCACGAGTCGACCGAGTTTTCATAGCCCTCAATCAGCTCGAGATGCCGCTTCTGCGTGAAGGCCAGCGGTGTTCGCCAGTCCGCGGAGTCTGTCTGGCCCTCCAGACACAACAGGGCAATCCGCTTTTGAATGGCGCTCTCGGAGGCGGACAGGAAATCCCCATGATGCGGAGACTGGCCGGAGAAGTTGAGAGCATGTTGAGGGAGCGCGAACGGCCCGTCCGGATGATGGCTCACCCCATTAGTCGTCTGAAGGAGCAATTACCTGGTATTCCGTTCTTGGAAACGTTCTGTCTTCATTGATTTGTGCATTGATTGATTGATTTATGCATTGATTGATTGATTTATGCATTGATTGATTGATGCATTGATTGATTGATTTATGCATTGATTGATTGATTGATGCATCGATTGATTGATTTATGCATTGATTGATTGATTGATTGATGCATTGATTGAATAGACTTTAAAAAAAAAAACCCTTTTATTCTTGCTTCCCGGCATACGTTGCATGAAGTTTATTGGATGGGATAAATTAATATTTTACAGTTCTTCAGAATTTGTCTAGAGTAAATGCAAGCAAACGCAATTGTGAACGCACAACAATTTGTTTTTGCAACTGAATGGCAATTGAAATTGATCAACGAGATTTGGTCATTGATTGATGTATTGACATGTCTGGCTATGTGCAGAAATGTATTTTTCTTCTCGCTGTTTTTTGCCCCTCGCTGCACGAAATTCAGGTAAAAATGTAAATGGCATAAGCTTCTATTTCACAAATTTGGAGATCGAGTGCACCAGTAGAAGCAGTCAGAAAAAAAGGCAGTAATTAATGCGTGGAATTCACTTATAAAACTAGCTGTTGATTGATGTATTGATTAGATTGACGAATACGAAAAGATCTTTCCTCCTTGCTTCTCGCACCAAATGCATAAAACCTCGCTATCCGCGTACGGGAAAATACTTAAACAACTCTATCAATTTCCTAAATATTTTGTACCCGTACCGGATGTGGCCTTCCTTCGTGGGCGGCGGAGGTTCCATCGCCATCTGGATCGACGGCGCTCATATTTTCACGCCAAGCATTCCGTAATATCCGTTGGAAAAAATAAAACTATCAAAAATAATATTATTATTAGTTTAAAAGACGGATTCGAATTCCGAAATTAAGGAAAACACTAAACTAAAAATAAAAATGTCAGCTGATTTGAGATTGCCAGATTGAGTAATGAACAACCGAACAAAAAACTGGTTTCCGGACCAAAAAGTTCATAATGGAACAAGTAACGTGTTACACAGAACAGAACCTAAATCATTTTGTTCGCTACTTGGTCTACTTGATCTACTTGATCGAACGTAAAGAAGTGTCCAGTCGAACGGTGAATTTATCTGACGAACGCTGGACTATCCTGACGAACGGGGAATAGATTAACGAACAAAATGTTTGCGAACGGAAACAAATTGTTCTAACTTCCAAGGAACAGGACAACCTCCTGCCAACCACTACTTCAACTAAGAATACACTTTCGTTCGGAATAAAATTTGGGATCGATAGTTTCAGGGGTCAAGACGCCTGTTGGACCCTCAAGGGGTGTCCCCAAGAGTTTTGCTCAGGTTGCCAGCCCCTGATGATCGAACCGCGCCTCTGGCGGTGTCGCGGGTAATTTCATGACCATTATGACTGGACTAGTGGACTTCAACCGTTCTCCACATAGCCGCTGCTCACGATTGCTCACCACTGCTCACGGTTGCTCACCACTGCTCACGATTGCTCACCACTGCCCACGATTGCTCACCACTGCCCACGGTTGCTCACCACTGCCCACGGTTGCTCACCACTGCTCACGATTGCTCACCGCTCATCTACTCGTACTGTACTGTATTTTCGCGTTAGACAGGGACAGTCGTAGTGGAGTGGAACGTGTGCACGGCTGTGTGCATCGTACACACAGCACAAGCGCCGCGTGACCGATTAAACGTTCCATAGCTCGTACGCTGTCCCTGTCTAACCCGAATATACAGTACTGTATGTTTACTCGTATGTTTGTGTGTTGTAGGAAGTACAGCCGCTGCTCACGGTTGCTCACGATTGCTCACCGCTCATGTACTCGTACTATACTGCATGTTTACTTGTATGTTTGTGTGTTGTCAGAAGTACAGCCGAACCGGAAGTGTTCGGCTGGACAATTGTTATCTGCGAGAGTCTGTGTGTCGCGACCAGTTCTCTACTTGATCTGGTCGTACTGTGTGTGTTTTGATAGTCAGTCCAGCTAGTTCTTCATTTCTACCGTAATTTTGGTCTTCATCGCTTCCTTTCCATTTCCCTTCAGAACTCCCGTTCCTCATAGTTTCTTCTCTCCATCTATGTAATGCCAATTGTCTCCGATTAATACAAAACCTCCACTCTCGGCCTCTCCCCTTCGTTGGTCTTCGGGCAGTAGAAAGTAGAGACGACAGTGGATATGATTTTGATTTTTCCTCCTTTTCTTGTCCCTACTTTTCCTGCCTGTACTTAAGAAATGGAACATCGCATCGATGAAGCAATCAGTAAATCTTCCAGCCGCCCGCGCGCGCAAACATTGCATTAGCCAATCTCAGTCCACGACATGGCCAACAGAAAACACACATCAGCAGTAAATTAGAATTATAAAAACAAACAACGGAAAATGGAATTAAGTAAGAGAAAGCCGCCTGCACATGGTTGAAAGTATGCATACTCAATGATTTAAAAAAAGAAAAGGCACTCCAAAGGATAAGCAGGAAGCTGTGGGAGAGAGAAAATCAGATTGAAAATTATCATCCTCATGCGACGTCCTTCAGACAGGCCTTCAGACAGACAATTCTCCCTACAAAAACACTATTCCTTGTTGTCCTCTCCGCCGTTGGATTCGTCGTCGCCGTTGAGGGACGAGCCGGCGGACTGGTTGTAGGAGCCCGACTCGATGTCGCCGTTGTTGGAGCGGCTCCCGCCGTTGCTGCTGCCGTAGTTGCGTGCCCCTGATGAGGGGCCATTCCGTCTGGAATTTTAGAAAGAATGGATGGAACACAGTTTAAGAATATTCAAGGGGCGGGAGGTGAAGCTCGGCAGAGAGAAAACCAACCTTAAACGGGCTTTCAAATTGGTGTTCTCATTGCTGAGCTTCTCCTTCTCCGCCGTGGCCTCATCCAGGTCGTTCTGCGTCTTGCGACGGATCGCTCGCTCCTTCGTGTAGTCGGACTCGATCTCGTCGAGCTGCTGTTTCAGCTGCTTCACGCGTTGGTTGGTCTTCTCCAGCATGTCACGCTGCTGGTCGGAATTACGGCGCTCCTCATCCACCTAGACAGAAAGATAAAAGTTTGTTATTTTCCAATATCAACTCGTCGTCAGCAATCCGACTGCCCGGAAAAATTTCACAAAGCCAGACGCATAAGCAATCATACAGACCTACAGGGTAGGAAGACAAACAAGCACAGAAAACGTCTTAGAAACACAAAAACAGACAGACAGACAGACAGACAGACAGACAGACAGACAGACAGAGAAACAAATAGACAGATAAACAGACAGACAGGCAGACAGACAGGCAGACAGACAGACAGCCTAACAGACAATCAAACAGACAAACACATAGGCAGATACGACAAAAAAACCTAGAAAACAAATAGGCATACTGAATGATTAGTGAGTCCCTGATTGACACGACTATTGCGACAGAAAATTAATTAGCCAGACACCAAGCATGGCAGTCAAGAGAGATAGACAGCTTACCTGAGACTGGATGTCTTTGACCCGCTTTTCCAGCTTCCGCTTTTCCTTCCCCAGCGACTGCTTCTCACGCTGTTCATCCTCCACCTGCCGTTCCAGTGTCTGAATCTGTGCCTCCAAATTGGTCAGCTGAGACTTCCACTTTCCCCGACCCTGCGCGTCCATTTCGTCCAGCCGGGCGCGGAGCTCCTTCCCGTTGCGCTCTGACTGCGCGAAGAGACCTTCCAGTCGTAGGACGCTTGCGCGTTCGTTGGCGAGTTCCACGGCAATCTTGTCACGCTCTGTGGAAGCCTTGGACTGCTTTTCGCTCAGCATCTCGTTGTTGGTTTGCTCCTCCTCCAGCTCCTCTTCCAGGGTGACGATCCGGCTTTCAAGTTTTCGTTTCTCGTCCTGCAAGTTGGACCTAAAGAGGGCAGACAAACAAAAAGGTTACATAACAGGCACACACCGGAACGAAGTGGCCAAGTAGATGACTGTCTGTGCAGGCATAATCATGGATAGACCAGTTCATAGATGACCATATCAGACTAGTAGTGAGACAGATCAATAGACTTCCAGGCAAGGAGTCAGACAACAGTTCACGCGTCACACGCCTGTCTGTATGTCTGTCTGTCTGCCTGCTAGCTAGTCAGTCTGTCTGTCTGTCTGTGTATCTGTGTGTCTGTCTTTCTGTCTGTCTTTCTGTCTTTCTGTCTGTCTGTCTGTCTGTCTGTCTGTCTGTCTGTCTACATGTCTGTCTGTCTGTCTGTCTGTCTGTCTGTCTGTCTGTCTCTATCTGTCTTAATGTCTGTCTTTCTCTCCGTCTGTCTGTCAGTCTTCCTGGATCAAGCAGTCTACCTCCAACTCACCGAATCAAGCCGAGGCTATGCAGCTGGGCCTCCAAGTCTTCCCGGTCGCCCTCGGCCGCCTTCCTGGCACGCTCCGCGTTGATGGCCGTCTCCTGCGCGCGGATGCTTTCATTCTCCGCCGTCTTGTACTTCTTCTCAATCTCCTTGATCGAGGCGGCCAGGTGGTCCTTCTCGCGTTTGACGCGATCTGACTCGTTTTGGTAGTCCTTCAGCTGGTTCTGCAGCTTCTTCAGCTGCTTGATGGCGTCGTCGCGCACCTTCACCACCAGCTCGGCTTGCTCCTCCTGGTCTTTCATGTCGGCTTCGACCTTCTTCCGGGCCGCCACGGCCACGCCGCGCTCCTTCCGTTCGTTTTCCAGCTCCAATTCCATCTCACGGACCTTGTAGTAAAACAAAATACACGTGTAGAATCATCTCCCCGAATTCAATGTAAAAACGTTTTTTACAAAATAACACCAACCTGTTTCATCAAGCCCTTTCGTTTGTCTTCCGCTTGTTCCTCCTTCGCGGCCAGCTCACGGTCGTGCTGCGCTTTTGCGGCGCTCTGATTGACCTCCATCCGCAGCTTCGCGTCCTCCAGCAGCTGAATCTCATCCTCCATCTCCTCCATCTGGAGGCGCTGATCCTCCAGCTGCTGCTCCAGCGCCCGCTTGGCCTTGTCCAGCTCGTGGACACTCTTCCCGGTGACGTCTTTGCTGTTCATCAGCGACTCCAGCTCGGCCTGCTGCTGCTTCCGCACGCGCTCCGCCTCCTCCAGGCGATCGCGTAGCGTCTCGAAATCCCGCTGAATGGCAATCATCTTGGTCTCCTTCTCGCGGACTTCCCGTTCCGCGTTGGCCTTCTCCGCGGCCAACTTCTCCGCCTTGGCTTTCTCCTCGTTCAGCAGTTGGTCGAATTTTTTCTACAATTTTTATATACATTGATTTAAAATATCAAGTGACTGATTTAAAGCAGCGCAAAGTTACCTGTTTTCGGTCCAAGTTGGAGACACTCGTACGGAGATTTTCCAGTTCGTGCTGACTATCCTCCAGTTCGGTCTGGGCGCTGCGCATGGCTTTCTCCGCCTTGTCGCGTGCCAGGTCGGCCTCTTCGATGGTCAGGCGGAGCGCTTCTACGTCCTGTTGCATGGACTTGCGCATGGCCTCGACGGACTCCTTGGTCTGGGTGTCGTCGTCCAGCCGTCGACGGAGCTCGATGTTGACCTGCTGGGTCTGCGTGATGATGCGCTGAAGATTCTGTTTGGCTTGCTCTTCCTCTTCCAGTTGCTCCTAGAACAAAGGAAGATTGAATTAATCTGTCTGTCTGTCTGTCTGTCTGTCTGTCTGTCTGTCTGTCTGTCTGAATGCCTGTGTGTCTGTCTGCCTGCCAAGTTGGTTCATTTGCCTGTCTATCAATATATTCGATATCTCCGGAATCCTTACCACCAATTCCTGTCGCTCATTCTCCAGCTGCTTGGCCCGCGTGGCAAAGCCCAACTTCTGCACCGTCTCCTCCTGCAGTAGCCGCTGTAGATCACCCAGCTGTGCGTTCAGATTCTCCTCGTTCTTCGCTACCCGCGTGGCGCGCTTGTCAATCTCGGCAATCTGCGTGCTCGACATGTCCAGCTCCTGCGTCAGCTTCGCCGCGCGCTCCGCAAGCTCGTTGCGCTGTCGCTCCAGCTCGGCGAAGCGGATGGACACCTCCTGGGCCTGCGCCTCCGCCTGCTTGCGGCGCTTTTCCGACTCGCCGCGCTGCACTGTGAGGTTCTTGTTTTCACTGGCCAGGTCCACGACCTCAGCCTCGAGGGTCTGCTTGGACTTCTCGGCGGCAAGTTTGGCGCGTTTGACAACCTCCAGCTGCTCAGTCAGCTGCTCCAACTGACCGTTGTAACTGCAAACCAAAAGAAGACATCAGTAAAAATTCTGAGTGGTAGATGAACACGCAGGCATAAACACAAATCAGTGTTACAGACACACAGGCAGGTTAGTGGATGGACAGACAGTCGGTCACAAATGTTAAAGGGTAATTAGACAGACAGAGAGACACACCGACAGACGATCAACACAGATGGACAATGAGTAAGGCCCGCACACAGACATCCAGACAGACACGTACCGGTGGCGTAAGTCAGCCAGGGCCGCTTCATGGACCTTTGCTTCTTCCTCCGACATGCGCTTCACTCGGTTCATCTCGTCTTCCCGTTTCTTCAGCACCTCAGTTTGGGTCGCGCCAGTGTCCATCGACTCCATCAGTTCAGTCTTAAGCGCCTCCAGCTCCTCGCTGAGATCGCGTTTGACCCGCTCGGCTTTGTTGCGCGACTCCTTCTCCGCTTCGAGGTCTTCCTGCGCCTCCGAGAGCTGATTCTGCACCTCGCGGAGCGATTTCTGAGCCGCGGCACGTGACGCTGATTCCTCGTCCACCTTGGTCATCGACTGTGCCAGCTCCTCTTCCTTCTTGGCCAACTGAATTTGAACCTTCAAACAAATTCACAAAATGGATTAGAAACTGTCTTAACTATCTGTCTGTCTGTCTGTCTGTCTGTCTGTCTGTCTGTCTGTCTGTCTGTCTGTCTGTCTGTCTGTCTGTCTGTCTGAATGCATGTCTCACTGTTCGAAAGTCAGGCAGTCTGTACCTCGTCCAGAAGATTGCGCTTTTCATGGAGCTGCTCCCGCGTCTCCACCAGATCTGCATCGGCCTTCCGTTTCAACCGCTCCGTCTCCTGGCGGGCCGCCACTTCACGCTGCAGGCGTTCCTCCAGCTCACCCAGCGACGTCTCTAGCTTTTGCTTTTGCTTCAGCAGATGCTTGCCGCGTTCCACTTCGTCGGCCAGCTGCTGGGTCAGTTCGGCGATCCTGTCTTCCAGCGCCTTCTTCTCCTTCTGCAGGCGCTCCACCAGGCTGACGTTGGCCACTAGGTCTTCCTCGTATTTCTTCAATCGTGTGTCAATTTGCGAGCGGTCCAACTGGAGTTTCTGCCGGGTAGACTGCTCTTCCTGTAATAGCAATTGCATTAGCTTCATGCGGATAGGCAGACAAAAAAGCAGACAGGCAGACAAGGAGGCCAACAAACAAACACACAGACAAACACACATGTAGACAGACAGACAGACAAACGGAGAGACACGCAGACAGACAAACAAGCAGACAGACAGACAAACAGACAAGCAGACAGACAGACAGACAGACAAGCATTCCAACAAACAAACACACAGACAAACAAACACACATATAGACAGGCAGACAGTCAAACGGAGAGACAAGCAGACAGACAGACAAGCAGACAGACAGACAGGCAGACAGAAAGACAGACAGACAAACAGACAGACAGACGTATCCGTGAACGTGCCTCAAGTTCTTCTTCCAGATCGCGGATATTCTCCTGCAGTTTCTTCTTCTCTTGATTCAGCAGATTCACCCGGTTTTCCTCCTCCTCCAGCCGGCTTTCTGTGTCCTGGAGGATCTCTTCGAGCTCCTTCCCGCGGGCTACCAAGCGAGCACGCATCTCTTCTGCCTCAGCACAGGCTTCCGTTTCCGTCTGGAGTTGGTCCATCAGGACGACCTTCTCTTCTGCCAGCTGCTCGTACTTCTTCTCAAAGTCGACGTATTCGGTGGAGAGACGATCCATCCGCTCCTTCATCACCTTCAATTCCTCCTCCTTGAACTAAAATTAAAAAATAAGAAATTATAACTAAAACCTCAGCTGATAAACGTCTTCAATAATCGATGCATAAAAAACAAATTCGAATTTAAATAAAACCACACAAAAAATCAGCTGAAATCAAAGCATGAAAAAAAATGAAATCTGACAAAAATAAAAATAAAAACAACAGTTAAGATTCAACAAAAAAATAACAATATTCAGTGGAGAAACTATGGAAGATGATAAATCTGCGATGGAATCCCCCTGACAACTGACCTGTACTTTCTCCTCGGCATTGGTGACTTGCAATAGCGGCTTAACCTTCGTGAACAGCCGCCACCATTCCCAGTTCCGCAGCTTCAAGTACGCCGCACAGTTGCGCTGGATCACCCGGATCGCGTTCAGCTGCTGCAGACGTCGCTGATAGTTTTTCCGGGAGAGATAACCGCGGCAATAAGCCTGAATGTGGGTGATCAGATCGGACAGCTTGGTGTCGCGCTCCTCTTCCAGGTGGGCAAGGACTCCGGCTCGGAAGAAGATTTTGCTCTGTCCGAGGCGGAATAAGTTCTCGTTCAATTCCAGCGCTTCAATCATCCGACGGACCGCTTCCTTTCCGTCCATGAAGCCCTTCTCGATGACGCTGGGCGTGAGGAGCTCGTAACGTTGACGGAATTCCTAAAAAATTGTCGTATCATGTTCCATTATCACCTGGACTGGAAATCTGTCTGTCGGTCTGTCGGTCTGTCTACCTGTCTGTCTGTCTGTCTGTCTGCCTGCCTGCCTGCCTGCCTGCCTGCCTGCCTGTCTGTCTGTCTGTCTGCCTGTCTGTCTGACTGTCTGTCTGACTGTCTGTCTGACTGTCTGTCTGTCTGTCTGTCGGTCTGTCTGCCTGACTGTCTGTTTGCCTGTCTGCCGGATTGTCGGTCTGTCAGTCTGTTTGTTTGTTTGATCAGTATGTGGTCAGAGTGCGTAGTACTGCGTACCTGGAAAGGCACACGATTGGGAAAGCCCTGCCTGCAGATCCGGATGCCTTCCAGCACTCCGTTACAACGCAGCTGATCCAGCACCAACAGAGAATCAATCTTCCCGGGTTTCTTCTCCAAGTTAGGCAGAATGCAACGCACAAAGTTGGGCGTGGTGTTGCGGAGCGTGACCATCAATTTGGCCAGCTGCTCCTTGTAGGTGGCGCCGACGGTGCGGAACATGCCCTTCCGGGTCTTGGCGCCGAACTGCGACTCCATCCCGGCCACATCGCCCATGCCGACGATTTCACCCTCTTTCCAGATCTGAGCCACCAGGGGATCCTAGTAAAAGGGCAAGACTCAGGTTCAGTGAAAGGTCCGAAGATCGGTGCCAGTGAGAGGGAGACAGACAATTATTCGGTGAGGCAAATAAGGCAGACACTTGGTAGAAAGGGAAATAGTCAGACAGAGTGTCAAATAAAGTGCAGGCAGACACATCAGGAACCAGGCAGGATAACACAGATAAAAATTAACAGACAGACAGCCGAAGACGAAAGCCCAGACACATTACAGCACGCCGTCAAACGTAAACTAGATTCGCAAGCAGACAGACAGACAGACGCACCTGAAACATACAGACACAGAAAACAAAATGGTAGACAGACAAGTGAACAGACAGGCATATAGTCAACACATGCAGACATATAAAAAACGGTACAAACAGAGAGGCAGACAAACATGGACCAGGCAGATAAGAAGTGGCTGATGATCAAACGACTAGACAGACAACCGAATTCGGAAACGACCAGACAAGAGACAGTTTAGGGAAGCAGACAAAGAGGCAAGCAAATGCCACAGACGGACAAACCAACCTGTGAGGCACGGAGCAGTTGAACGACGTTCTCATTCAGCGGGTCCATATTCTTCATCAGCCACTGGTCCGCAGAATAATCCACATTCCCGGCGTAGTGGGAGACGGTGAAGTGCGCCGCGGAACGGAAGTCCGGCTTGGTAAACTTGGAGTGGTCGCGGGTGAAGGGCGCCGAGGAGAGCTTCTCCACGAAGGACTTGTCGGTGGCTTTGGGGAACCAGCACTCGTCGTCCAGCAGGCTGAAGATGCCCATCGGCCGTTCCAGCAGATCGATGGTCGGCTGGAGGTCCAGGCCGAAGTCGATGAAGCTCCACTTGATGTTCTCGCGCTGGTACTCCTCCTGCTCGAGCACGAACATGGTGTGATTGAACAGCTGCTGCAGCTTCTCGTTGGTGTAGTTGATGCAGAGCTGCTCGAACGAATTGACCTAGAAGAGAAACAACGGATTTTGCAGGACTTCGAAAAAGCACACACAATTCAAGATTTACATGCACGCGCACAGACAGGCATGCAACTGGTGAGTGTCTACAGAGTTTATAGCCGATAAGGCACCAGCCGATATGAATCCGAGCCGATATAGCCGATATGAATCCAGTCAGACAGTCTTTGGCGAGACCCCAACAGCTGTCAAATTCACTAGGTAGAATATTAGATAAAAACAAAACGCACGCCGTCAAACTTAGGCAGACAGTATTTAGGCAGACATACCGGCACAGGCAGACAGACAGACAGTTGATAAGTTAAAAATAATAGAATCAATGAGATTGACACCCACAGACAATACAGTCAGACAGACAATTTACAGACAAGCCCATAAACGAACTCACACAGACAAGATAAGTGGCGTGACATTCACAAACAGAATAGTCAGACAAATGGCCGCTCAAATAGTTACAGACAAGACATACTAAGCGTCGTCAGATCGAGCAGTCAGGTAGACAGACAGTCACAGGAGATAGAAAAACCGCAAAATAGACGCGGACAGCTTCGATTCAACACACCGCATGTTTAGTCAGCCAGACAGACTGAAACATAGTCCATAAAAAAGACATCGCAACCCTCAGACACAGTCAAGAGATCAGGCAGACATTCAGTCACCGACAAAACGCAACCTCCAGACACAGTCAACAGATTCAAGAGATCAGGCAGACATTCAGTCAGACAAAACGCAACCCACAGACAGTCAAGGGATTCAAGAGATCAGGCAGACATTCAGTCACAGACAAAACGCAACCAGGCAGCCAAACAGTCAAGTGGGACAAGTCACCATAAACCATCATCATCAAGGGCAAGACAGTCACAGACAGCCTAGAGGGATCGTCAAGGATGAGTAACCAGTAAGTCAGACAACACACCCAAGCATACCAAAGATCAGTTAAAATTGCATCCAGGAGATAAGGGCTCACATTTTCGGCAGATCACGCAACGGTCGTTAATTACCCAATGAACGCCGACTCTCACCTCAAAAATTTCGAACCCAGCGATATCGAGAATGCCGATAAACGACGCTCCCTGACGCTTAGTGCGATCCAGCGACTTGTTAATCCGCGCCACCAGCCAACGGAACATCCGTTCGTAGCACGCCTTCCCGATGGCTTCCGTAGAGAATTCCGCCTGCTCCTTGGTCTGTGCCTTCGTCACAAACTCCCGACCAACCTTGATCTTGGGCTTGAGGATCGCCTTGGTCAGCTCATTGACGTTGGTGCCCAACATGTGACTGATCTTTTGGATGACTACACGAGACAAACGAAACACATAAAATATACGTAAAATTATTCAATCAATCAATCAATTGATCAATCAACAAATAGTGCAGCACATAATGCAAAACGGCCAAATCAGCAATCAATTGACGGAAAACACAGTAAATATGCTCTAAGTATAAAGCTAAATCAACAATCAATCGATGCGCCAAAGGATGAAGAAACCAGCCAATCAATCAATCAAGGTTGATGGAGAACATTTCAACTGCTCACCGGTGTTGTCGGGAAGCATGGCCTGGTCGGCATTACGTTCCTGCATGAACTGTAGATTGCCGAACTGAAGGACGGCGGATATGAGACGGAAGACGCCGGAGATGTCCTCCGGGCTCATGCCCATCACTTGCATGGCCTTCAGGGTGCTCTGGAATTCCGCGTTGTCGTCCACCCCGGGAACGGGCACGTTACCGTTCGAGAGGAAGTGGTAGTTCTTAATGTCCTCCAAGAGAAATTCCTCTGTGGAAAAAGGAAGACGATTTCCGAACTGATAACGCCTTAACTGTCTGCCTTTGTGCTCACCACTTTATTAAACTGTCTGTCTGCCTGTCTATCTGGCTATATATGTGCGTGCCTGCGTGCCTGTCTGTCTGTCTGCGTGTCTGCGTGACTATCTGCGTGACTGTCTGTCTGTCTGCGTGTCTCTGTCTGTCTGTCTGTCTGTCTGTCTGTCTGTCTGTCAATCAGTTAGACAAATAACAGATATGGACGCTCTCACCTCTCTGATTCTTTGTGGCGCCCAACAAAAACTGATAAAAAATGTGGAATGCTCGCTCGTCCTTGGCCTGCCGAATGGCGCGAGACTTCTCCAGTAGGTATGTCTCAATATTTGCTCCCGAGATATATCCACTGATATCGAAATTGATGCGGATAAATTTCCCCTGTCAAGAAGAAATACAAAATCCATTTTGTAAAATGGGTCATAATCACTCCCAGAAAAGTGTGAGAAGGAAGGAAATCGTCGTACGAAACGAGAGGAATTGTCGTTCTTGACGGTTTTGGCATTTCCAAAAGCCTCCAAGATCGGATTGGCTTGCAGCAACTGCTGTTCCAGTTCACCCTACAAAAATAAACCCACATATCATGAGAATAACTACCAGACAAGAATTCGTGGGAAAATGGAGAAATCAAATTCACTCACAACATTCGACGAGAGAGTCGATGTAACATGCTGCAGAAGAGGGAAACATAAGGCAGAAAATCAGTAAAGGCCCGTTCGAACCGAAACAACCAAATCCAAACCAAGAATGCAAACTGAACATGCAAAATATGAACCCGCCTCGCAAAGAGGGAGCAGATCACTAGTATCAGTCACTTTCTGCCTCCTTGTTTGTTTGCCTACCTGCCTGCCTGTCTGCCTGTCTGTCTGTCTGCCTGTCTGTCTGTCTGTCTGTCTGTCTGTCTGCTTGTCTGT
>LRSR01001898.1:0-17158 GCA_001579985.1 Hypsibius dujardini | reverse complement strand
CTACTGTATAATCTCGATGAAAATACGGGAACATGTTCGGTTGAAAAGAACAAGCGTAAATTGCCACCGGTGTCTGATTGATTCAAAGAATGGACCACAAGATTGCATTCAATTGATTTTTGATTTGACGCGCTCGGTTTTTAAAGTTCGATTGTTGATTCATCTTGCGTCTGAAACAGCATTTATTTACCGGTACTGTTACTGATTTCTTAATTTCATGACCGTTATAATTTTATTTTTTAACAAGACCTTTATAAGATGAGAAAGAATAACCATTACTCGGCGGAAGAGAGAATGCGGATTGTGGATCGTTTCCGGCGTTCAATGTTGTCCCAAGCGAACTTCGCCAAACAGGAAGGCATAATTTTGAACACACTGAAGAGTTGGCTGAAGTAGGTATGGCTACAATTGATTTAATGATTGATTACGGTTACTTCCTGCAGTCTTTGATTGATTCTTGATTATTAATTAAGGAAGAACAATCTTCCAGCCCGTGTTGATGGTTGTTGATGGACGTCTTTTATCTGCCATTTGTTTCTGTGATTGATTGATTGATTGATTGACTGACTGATCACAGCTGCTTGAAGAGCGAAATGTCCGGCAGATCCTCATTCCTGTGATCATGACTGGTAAATGGCAGCTTTTGGACGTTATTGTGAATAACGTTTTTAAGTCCCTCATCAAGGTGGAGTATCACGACTGGCGAAACAAGAACGAGTTCTTCACCCTGAGTAATTATCTGAGGAAACCAGGCCGCCAAGATTTTGTCAATTTTGTCTCTCGGGCTTGGTACAATGTTAATCCTCAAGTGATCAAAAAATCCTTCATTACAGCCGAAATTATCGATAAAAATCAGATTAGCGGGGTTGCCGGCGAAGAGGTTGTTGGAGTCGCTTTCAGTGACGAGAGTGATTATGATGGCTTGTTCGGTGAAGCAGTAGTCGGTATTGATGAAGAGACCGACGAAATAAATTTTGGTTTTTTAACGAGGAGTCTTTCGTGGAGGAAGTCGAGATGGATTCTGATTTGTAATGAATAAATTTATTTATGGAAATTTATTGTTTGATTGATGGATTACGGGCGTAATGCTGTAATCGTACGGGCAGAATTTACCGCACCGGTGGGCAAAATAAGCGAGCGTTCGATTGGCCAACAATTGTTCCCGTATTTTCATCGAGATTATACAGTAGATGAACTAACTCGCTCCTGTTCCACACTCATATTTTGCGGATGGCAGCAGCACTTACGGGAAGTGATGAGGGCGTAGCACGTACCAGGCGTCGAAACACTTGCATTTTTGAAGTAGTATTCCGAGATTTGTCGCGCACTTTGGGCTGAAAAATCGTTGCAATTTGCCGCAGTTTCGTCGCCCAAATAAGTGGCTCGAATTCGCGAGGCGTTGCTTCCGAAGCGACGTTTCATTCTTTCAGCTGCGACGTCAAAAGCAGGCCCCATCCATCGCGAATCGGTCACCCATTGTGGGATTGAGGGCAGGGATACGATGAGTTCAATATCTTGGGCAGTGGCCGACCTAATAAAATTAAAAATAACAACCAGTAGGGTTGTGGTACATTTGAATGGTGATGACCGTTCCATGTTAACGTTTAGTACGGCACTAAATGACGGTACTAGAAGTGAATAGTTGTTAATATGATAGGTGGTTCAGGCGATACTGGCGAGATCTGGTGACTTCTGGCACAAACCTATAAGAATTTTCAGCGGTTAGCTTTGGTGCAAGAACACTTAAAAAAGCACTACAATGTGTAGACGTGCTCCTGCTACGGTAATGGAATAATGGAATACCCATAGGCCTCATGATTCAGGCTCACAGACACTACCACCTTCCTGCTACAGCAGTGGAATAATGGAATTATCCCCATAGACTACATGATTCAGGCTCACAGACACAGGTACCCTCCTGCTGCGGCAATGGAATAATGGAGAATAAAGGAATAATCCCCATAGACTACATAAGGCCTACAAGCACAGTCACCCTCTTGCTGCAACAATGGATAAATGAAATAATCTCTATAGGCTCCATAGTTAAGGCCCACAGGCACTACCACCTTCCTGCTACAACAATGGAATATTGGAATAATCTCTATAGGCTCCATAGTTAAGGCCACAGACACAGCCATCCTCTTGCTACAACAATGGATAAATGGAATAATCTCCATAGGTTATATGGCTAAGGCCCACAGGCACTACCACCTTCCTGCTACAGCCTTGTCTGTATCCAGTATATTCCGATTGCGGAGCGAAGCGACGACGTCTTCGATGTTCACAATGTGTTGTTGACAAAATTGAATGTGTGTACGTGCATGTCCCGTCTACGTTCCACATCGACGAGACGCGAGGGCGTGCGTAACCACCCAAAGCAAAAATGCTATGCGTGAACGTTACGGCATACAGCGGAAACATTGATGAATTTCCACCACAAAATCTAATACACAGAATCTCTCGTTTTTGAATGCCAAAAAATTGGCGATTTTAAAACATTCATAATTTAACGACACGCCGTTTGAAAAAAATCATTGACGAAAAAAAGTGGATAAATAAAACATATTTCCCATCATATGGTGATTCATTTCTCAAGGATTGCGATTTGTCAGAATATTTTAAAAATTGTTTTTCATATTTCATGGTTATTTTTTGTACCATTTTTATTTTTCTGAAATCAGATATCCGTGATACGATGCGTTAGAGGTGCAAATTCATCCGAAATTGAACTGAAATTTTTTTTTATCAACAAAATGTCAATTAATTATAAAGAAATTTTGTTATTCTCCTTGTAAACGCATCATGTCGGAAATGTGACACTGAACATTGTCTGGTTGTTTGTTTGTCTTACTGTCTGTCTGTCTGTCTATCTGTCTGTCTGTCTGTCTGTCTGTCTGTCTGTCTGTCTGTCTGTCAGTCGCTCGATTCTGTCTGCCTGAGGGTCTTCACTCTCTTTCTCCCTAAGTCGGTCCGTTGATCGGTCTGTTTTTCGGGCGGTTAGCCTGCCAATTTTCCTTGTTTCTTTGCATTTCCGTATGTTTTATTGTTGTGGCAGTTCTCTCTAGCGATTCCATTGTTTGCTAGTTATTCCATTATTCCATACTAAACTGCTGTACTGTGCTTATCAGTTCCCCGGGTACTAGGAAGTTCCCAAACCATGTAGCCTATGGAGTGTATTCCATAAGTCTATTGTAGCAGGAAGGTGGGAGTGTCTGTCAGCCTTAACCATGTAGTCTATGGGGATTATTCCATTATTCCACTGCTGTAGCAGAGGGTGGCTGCGCCTGTGGGCCTTAACCATGTAGCCTATGGAAATTATTGCATTATTCCACAAATATCTCAACTAGCCTGACATTTTTAAATGGCTTGTGCCAAAACTCGCCAGTAGTCATCACTTTGCGAGCTATACACTAGACCATAACGCTACCCAAGTTAAACCATTCAGTGCTACCAGAACGTCAAGCCATGCACGGACCGAGCTAAAACAAGGCCACTCGACCACAGACAAGCAGACAGACAGATGTACGGACAAACACCTAGACAATTACATCATAGTCTTTCCGAGGATCTCCGGATATTGTCAAGGACTGTTTAATTTTTACCCCTGCAGAAGACCTTGCCCGGCGGACTCGAAGCTGTCACCGTCATTTTCTCTGAGAAATTCCGCTTCCTACTTTTCAGCCCCCTCTGGTGAGGGGGGGGGGGTTGAACTCATGCCTGTGGCAAAGTTACCGTTACGCCGTGTCCACTTTGCTTCCAAAATGACTTTAACCCCATATCCCCACGAAATGGGGTTAAAAATTTCAGTGGCGGATTGAGATGGGCTTATAGGGGATGGCAAGCCGCATGTAGAGGATGGCGTAGCCCCATTTAGTTTCGACATTTGAAAAGCCTAAACGTATTGCCTATTGTCCGTTCCGCGGGAGGTAAATTAATTTTAGGCGAGGGGGGGACGGCTCGGTTGGTCCAATGGTCAATCCATCACTGACAACTTTTTTATGTCACGGCGTCCCAGTACTTTCTGTTTAATGACGAAACTTACGACACAAGTTTTCCAATCAATGCCCAGTCCAATCCAAAGGTAAGGTATGTATACAGATGAATCAGTCCGCTTAAGAGACACGTTAATAAGCATGTGAGAGTATGGCCACGTCAAATGAAATCACCACTGGAATCTGTATTTCCTCGTTTTTATTGAGTGGGGGAACTTTCGTCATATGTGGTCGTCTTTCGGAGTACTCATCCGTTAATACTAGCGTTGAAGCCTCTTTAGTGTGTGTAAAACAGTAGCATTCACGAATTGGCATGTTAGACGAACTAGTCATCCATTCTTTCTCTGTGCTTATTCCTTCATTTCCCGGTCTACCCAGTTCCCTGCAACAGTTTCCTTTAGATTGCTGCAGATTGTTTCTTTTTTTGCGAAACACGGTCACCCTGACATTATGATTATGATTATGATCCTCTTGGTATGTGGTGCTTACGGCGACTATGACTGTAGTAGACATCAGTCCATTCAATCACAAAATTAGTGATGGCTGAACTAAAATAAGCTGAAACTCAAATAAAAACTACACGAAAACTATCAGAGGCCTATTTGTTTACTCTCATTTTTTTAGTTTCTCAGAACAAACTAAAAGCTTTGGAGATTTATAAGGAGTAACTGTAAAATTATAATATATTGAAAATGCTTATACTTACGGGATTATATAATGAAGGAAATCACTATAGTCTCAACCTTTCCCACCCATTCACTATGGTCCCACCCTTTTCCCACCCTTTCCCACACATTCACTATAGTCCCACCCTTTTCACTATGGTCCCACTCTTTTAATTTTTTTAATTGAAATACAATTAAAAATTACGTTCAAGACGTTACCAGGATACTTAGTTATTCATAAGATATATATTACTGATTGATGGAATGATTGAAATCCAAGAGCCAAACGATTTCCAATAGTTTAATACTCTGACTGTAGTATCGAGACAAAATGAGTGGGAGTGGCAGCTCCGTCGCAGATGACTGGGACCACTTAGATGACAATGAAGCTATAATGATAAAGGAGTAGTCACGCACGGAGAGCAGTTCGAAACCGATTATGTTGAGAACTGTATAACTCTGAATCAAAAACAAGGGTGGCAGATGGTGATGAATATTTTTCGGCGCCGTAATTAGAAAAAATCTTGTAACCGCTAAAACAATCCTTATTTAGTCTCGTGGTGTTCGATTTTACCTGTAATAAATCAAGAACAGCCATTCGTTCCATTATTAAACTTGACTCAAATTAAAAAAATGAAAAGGGTGGGACTGTAATGAAAGGGTGGGAAAAGGGTGGGACAATAAGGGTACACTTAAATTTTTCTACCTGTATTCATTGACACTCGTTTCCCGATCTTTACCAGCACAGTAGACCAGCAGACCAGTACTAACAGACCCCAGAAAGACCCCAGTTTTCCATGGCGTTAAACGTAAAAGCCATAATTGGAAAGACATCTGCAAAACTATTGCTGGTATATCAAGTCATTCTTTCACATTGAATGAAATTCGGTTTTATGACTGGAATGGACAATTTCGATGAATCAGTGGGCGACATTGCAAACTACTGGGGCATTACCGAGTTTAGGACGGGAATAAGCGACGCCTGAGTAGCTCTCCATCAGCTGAACGGCCTTGACGACGCTTTGCAGGGTAAAATCTGTATGAGCGATTGTGTACGGCTCAAAAACATTGCTGGTCATCGCCCATACTCTGATCTGAATTAAACCAAAAAGCTTGGTACATTTGGTTGAAGTTAAACAAAATTTTAAACTGGCTTTTGTGGGGCACTGAACTCTCTAATAAATAAAAATAAGTACGGCCCTAGAGGCAATCTTAATTTTTAATATGAAATTCGAAACACAACTTCACTCGGTCCGTGTCCCGCAAAAGTTGCCCCGCAAAAGCCAGTTTAAAATTCTGTTTAGCTTCAGTCAAATGTAGCAATCTTTTTGGCTTAATTCACAGATCAGCGTATGGGCGATGGCCAGCAATGTTTTCGAGTCGTACACAATTGCTCATATAAGGTTCAAACTCCAAAGCGTTGTCAAGGCCGTTCAGCTGATGGAGAGCTACACAGGCGTCGCATACTCCCTTCCTAAACTCGGTAATACCCCCCCCCCCCAGTTTACAACGTGGCCCACTGATTTATTGGAGTTGTCCATTCCATTTATCAGATCGAATTTCATTCAATTTGGAAGAATGGCGTGAAATGATTTCAGTTTTTTTTACACATGTCTTTCCAGCTATGGCTTTTACGTCTAACGCCATGAAAAACTGGGCTTACTGTAAGTACTGCTCTGCTGGTTTACTGTGCCGGTCAAAATAGGGAAACCCGTGTCAGTGATTACAGGTAGAAATTCATAAATCTATTTCCACGCTTGTTATTTTACGTCGCTGTTCTTTTCAGGACGTGCAATACAAATAGGGGTTATGTTGAACCTCCCCCGTACAACTCGACAGTGCAACTTCAGTTAGACACAACCCTGAGAACGTTTACCAACATTATCAGCCAAATGTGATTTGGAAATCTGGTACGTTCATAAGGTTCACAGGTGTGAGGTGCGACACGTAGGGATGAACTACACATGACAATATTTGATGATGCGGGCATCATAAAATGGGTTGTAAACTTGCTCCGCTCAGTGGCGAGTAGAGCAGTGCAACGCACTTTGATTTGTGTTGGCTAGGATTCTTAAGGTGAAGTAATTTATGTGTCTAAATGCAGACGCCAGCTTACAGAATACCCGATGGCGGATTTCGAATTCTGGTACAATGGGTAGAGACGGTTAGTAGCCACAGAACGGTTATTTAATTTGCGAATACTAAGGGTATTCAAATTTCGATTATTTGCAGCGATTGTTTCGCTAATTCAAACTCGCTAATCTCCCTGGTTTTGCACGCCCTTGCAACGGTGATACGAGAACACGCCCCTGGCTTACCTGAGGCTGTGTCTCCTCCGCTAATCTCAACTGACATGGACCACTCACAAGACAGATGCACACAATTAGCGAGCAGATAAGCGAGAAAAGCAGCCAAGGAGCTGCTTTTCTCGCTTATCTTCAAAACCAGGGAGATTAGCGAGTTTGAATTAGCGAAATAATCGCTGCAAATAATCGAACTTTGAATACCCTTACTATATTATTTTAATAATTGCTTGATGATGATAACTGCATGATGATTTCCAAATTTTCTCCTTTGTTTAATTCTCGTTACCATGTGTTTTGGGCATGCAGGTAGTACCGGGTCTAGCAAATCATTGCAAGATCAGGGAAGCTGCCGAATAAATCGGCAGGCTATGAAATAAAAAACATTAGCCAATTTTTCTGGTAAGCAATCTAACACAGTACTGTACTGCCGCGATTAAACCGGTCAGTTGAGCCACGCCTCCGTCACACGCGCCTGTGTGTTGAGTGAGCACACACTCACACGATCACACTCACACACAGGTCGAATGCGCTGCCGGGTGTAAAAAGTGACCGGTGCAATCGCGGCAGTACTTTGGTAATAGTCTTACTAGGCATCCCATTCTCCGCTGGGTGTTGTCGTGATGTAGTGTGTAAATGGATGGGAGTCACTGTGTGAAATAACTTTTATTACAGCCATTTAAAAAGCAGTTTAAATCAATTTAAACAATACTTTCGAACCGTCGGACAAAGTTTGTGAAAATTTAAACCTGCCAATTTGCAAGAAACCTAGTTTCAAAGCTGCCACTAACGAGATTGCAAAGAAGGGTCTAACAAAAATTTGGCAACCGTTTTGGGTACCATTTGATTATAATGAACATGCTGCCAGTTTAGAAGGTATCTCGCTTATCCATATTTCTCCAGAGACACACTGTCCCGTCGTTACTTAAACTTCGCTCATGTTTCCTGTTGTAATACGCACCCACGGGTATTAAATGAGGCACCCCGCCCCGGGTGGGTTCTTTACAACTGTGCTATTATTAGCTGTTACTCGAGCTCGAATGTGTAGTGCGTGAGCTACTGTTTGTATAGAGTACTTGGAGAGAGATCCCATTGATGTTATTATATCTGTAACGCGATATTAGCAAAAACTTGCGGACTACCTCTAAAAGATTTTCCACACTACTACAAACGGCACTGAATCATAGACGTTTACCCAAATCTGCAACTCATTCAGTAATAAGACTGGCGAACGTTGAGGCTGTGTCTCCCATCCGCAGCAGTTTCTTTCATAAATTCGATACTGCACTGTTGCCAGAATATTCTTAGTTTCCTAGAAAGTTATAACACGCCATCAGCGATTAACTAGCTATTCGGTGCATAATGGCCAAAGGGGAAACAAATGTCTTGCAGATCGCTATTGACCAGGTAAGTGCGGGGATTACATTTTTAAATATTTTCAAAATGTGTGCTGGTTACATGATGTATCCATTACTGATCAATATGATGCTCCTCTCAGCTCGCAGTTCAGGACACGTTTCCGATGGAAGTATTAGACTTAATCTGTCGACGTCTGCGCTTCCGGTATGCAGCCATGGGGTTGTATGTACTGTAGACTAATGTATCAGTGCTTGTAACTCTTCACAGAGGCGTAACAGACTTTTCAGAAAGGGGGCAATCTTTAACCCGCCCCCCACAAATTTAAGTAATAATTTAAAAATAAACCCTGAAAAATCGAAAATCAAAAACAAAGTAAATAAAAAATGGATGGTGCGGGGGGGGGGAACAAAAAAACCAAACGAAAAACAGAGTATAAATATGTTTAGTTATCACAAAAATGCGGGCAATATATCTATCTAGAACACTATAAAGGCAATTGTTGTCCCCTTACGCCTCTGACCCCTTATCCTCATACGATGTTTGTGTATTGAAGGTGCAATTTAACAGTTGTCCCCTACAACTGGGATTCTGGACTGAGCTTTCAAGGCCTCTTTGATACCATCTTCAACGTGAATACCTCATTTTCCGTTGGGCTTGGTAACCTGGTGATGAGGAAAGATCGGATGGACATTGCGCATATGATTAACTCATTCTTTTACGTTGAAAACGTCATTATAATTGAGGAGAAGGATCTAGTCTCTGTCAGCGGAGGCGCGTATTTTGCCAAGCTTTTCCAACAAATTGCCAGCGCGGAGACGTGGGGCGGTCTTACGGCCATTTTTTTCATATATTGCATGCTGATTACCGTGGCTTCGCTGACCACCGTTAACCTCAAGCTGACCATTTCTCGCATGTTTAAAACGGCGGTCGATTTGTTTTCCGCAACTATTGGACAAGGTCACAACAGTTTTTTCAACAATTTTCGTTTCATAAAGACACATCTCTTACAAAGCATAAAAATAAATGAATAAATAAAGCATGAAAATAAGGAGTCGAAGTTGTTATTAGCTTGATTTTCTTAAAGTAAACATTCTAAATATTGAATGTGAATTAGAATTAAAAGTTGTATTGTAACAAACACGTTTATGTTTTCAGATGAAATAGATTTCCGCCTCCTCAGCGGGTTTTCCGTATATTCACTATACACCATCTGGTTTCTTTGGTCAACATTTATCATAATTGCTATCGGTTCCCTCCTTCCGGGTTTCTTCACCGTCATCACTACCGGGCTTCCTTTTACCGATATGCAATCGTTGTTGCGGTCGGATTATACTCTTTTGGGAAAGAGTACAGAATTTAAAGTACTTAATGTGCGTAATAATGTGGTATACGTACAGCTGCTTGCAGGTTACTTGCAAACTTTGATTAGGTGTGGTTTGATAAACAAGACTACACGCTGTTTGACTGGTGAAAGTTTCAAACCGGCTTATCGATCAATCAACTCAATAAACGCATTACGAATCGCCCAGAAATCTTGATTTGTTGTCGTTTTCTTCGATTGATTCAGTCTGTCACCCGTTTTGAGTTTCCACTGTGCCAAATTTCAATAAACTTTCCAAATGAGTGAAGTCTATTTCTTTGTGTTTGGTGACGAGATTTTGGCCTATTTTTGCTTTAAAACATTTAAACTTTATAACGTGTGTAGTCTTGCGGCTCACGATACGTCAAATCAAAATTTTCCTGCAAGTAGCTGTAAAGAACTTCAAAGAAGAGTGAACAGCATTATACTATACCATATCAATTAAGAGCAGAGGCTCGTTTAGGGTCTTTTCAGGTCGGAACATGGAACCCTCACGGTAGGATGAGCAAAAGAGCAAAACGCATTGTTTTCAAGATTGAACCCAAAATTTGGGCTCTCATCGTTGATCATTTTGAAACCTGTGGGGGCGTAGGGGCCTGATTTTCAGTGCGCCCTCTTGGATTTCAAAACATTCTCAGAAAAATCAGTTTTTGTTCGAACTCGAGATGTGTTGAGGTCCAAAATAGATTCCTTATTGAAGGGTACAAATGGGAGGCTCAAAACATTCAAGAACTGAAAATGATTGACTGAAAAATGTTTCACACTCCTGAAACAAATGAGGTGAAAAATTGCCCCCTACTCCCCCGAGGAGGGGGGGGGCCACAGGTACGCTGTTTAATATACATGGTTCTGTTCTCGGTTTATTACGTCACTGTATAGGATACCACGGATCCAATTGCCCGTCATCTGGCTCAGCGTATGATTGTCCTTCCAAAATCTGAAATCGAGGGCAATTTCTCCGTCCTACAGAAGTACAAGTCGGCACACCCTGGCCCTACCTCGCTAATGGCTCAAGCAGGATTTGAGCTGCACGGGGACGTGAAGGTTCGTGGCTGCCCAAAAACTCTCCGAGCCGTCGGCAATATCGGGCACAGCAAGGGTGTCAACATTTTCACCAAAAAAGATTTCCCGTACCGCGACCGTTTCGATCAGGAGTAAGATTACTCTTTTAGACCGAAGAGTATGTTCTATACTGGGCCAATATTTCTTTCTTCGTTTTTCAGGTATCTAGTGCTACTAGAACACGGTTTTCTTAAACATCTACACACCATGTCGTACATGAAACACGAAAAGTACCGCCAACATGAATTGCAACAGTGTCTGCCTAAACTATTCGTCTCAAAATTATCTAGCAATAAATCAATAGCATGGACCAACGTGTCCTTTTTGTATTGGTTTCTGTTTGGGTCGTTTCTGGGCTCTTTGTTTTGTCTGTTATTTGAGCGACTTGTTGATGAACACACGTTGTTGTCGCACTTTTTTAATCGCTGTTTATGATATTTTTATTATAGCATCATATTCACTTTATACTTGTTCTGAGATACTCCACTCAAACCCCATCCCAAGGAAAATACTCGAATTTTCCAGTCCGGTTGAAAAACTCACCCATCACCGTATGCGTACCGGTAACCAAATATCTAACTGCGTGCGTAAAAATGTTATGCGGGGCGCGGTGCTTTTGCCTATAGCTGTCCTTAAGATCCGAATTCACGGATCCGGGTCGCACCCAACCCTAACGAGTTTTGCAAAGTCTGAAAAACATTTTTGAAGCCTTTTTCGGACTTTATTTGGGTAATAATTTGTTCCACATTTGGTACTCTTAAACGTCATTTATTTTGGCTGTATGACAAACGTTTTTCATACGCAGAAAGAACTAAACTTACGCCACTAGGACTAAATTGTACCATTTAATCAAAATTTCTGGAAAATGCTTTGTGGCCATTAAGTATATTTAGTACATATATTAGATTTACTAGGCAATATTCACTTTAGCCCCAAAAATACTTTTTTGTTAGGCATTAAATCGGAAATCGAATCGAATGGTGAAATTTCTAACGATTTTCACACCCTTGTTTGCTCAAAAAACGACGAGGGCCGTCTTCAGCAACGACTGATGGAGAATGGATCGGCCGGTGGAATTTCTTCACAGAACTGGACTTTCTTCATGGTTCTTATAACATCTTTTTGTGAGACACCTATAGAGGGATGTGCACAAGACAACGTACTTGCGTCGTTGAACTATCTTGACGTGCTAGTACGTTCTTAAGGTTCACAGGTGTGAGGTGCGACACGCAGGGATGAATTAGACGTGGCAATATTTGATGATGCGGAAATCGTAAAACGGGTTGTAAACTTGCTCCGTTCAGTGGCGAGTAGAGCAGTGTAGCGCACTCTGATTTGTGTTAGTTCGGAGTCTTAAGGTGAAGTTAATTGACATTTTTAAATGCAGACGCCAGATTACAGCATACCCGATGGCTGATTTTGAGTTCTGCT
This sequence comes from Hypsibius dujardini, assembly GCA_001579985.1. Classification (NCBI taxonomy): domain Eukaryota; kingdom Metazoa; phylum Tardigrada; class Eutardigrada; order Parachela; family Hypsibiidae; genus Hypsibius; species Hypsibius dujardini. The sequence continues at coordinate 4,986 of LRSR01001898.1, read as the reverse complement.
ACAATGGGTGGAAACGGTTAGTAACCACACAACGGTTATTTAATTTGCGAACACAACATTTTTAAATAATTGCTTGATGATGATAACTGCATGATGATTTCCAAATTTTCTCCTTTGCTTAACTCTCGTTACCATGTGTTTTGGGTATGCAGGTAGTACCGGGTCTAGCAAAACGTTGCTAGGTTAGGGAAGCTGCCAAATAAATTGGCAGGCCATGAAATAAGAATCATTAGCCAGTTTTTCTGGTAAGCGATCCAACACAGTAATTTGGTAATAGTCTTACTAGGCATCTTATTCTCCGTTGCTGCTTTCCCAGCTGCAGTGATTCCGCTAGAAGTTGGCGTGATGTAGTGTGTGAGTGAATGGGAGTTGCTATGTGAAATAACCTTTGGTACAGCCACTTGAAAGGCAATTTAAGCCAATTTAAACAAAACTTTCGAATCGTCGGACGAATTTTGTGAAAATTTAAACCTACTAATATGCAAGAAACATTTTCAAAACTGCCACTAACAAGATTGCAAAGAAGGATCTAATGAGAATGTGGCAACCATCTTGGGTACCTTTTGACTATAATTAACATGCTCCCAGTTTAGAAGGTAGTCGCTTATCCATAGTTCTCCAGAGACACACTGTCCCGTCGTTATTTAAACTTCGCTCATGTAGCCTGTTTCAATATTCACTAATGGGCAATAAATGAGGCACCCCACACCGGGTGGGTTCTTTGCAACTGTACTATTATTAGCTGTGTTCACGAGCTCAAATGTGTAGTGCGTGACCCACTGTTCGTACAGAGTACCTGGAGAGAGATCCCATTGATGTCGTTATGTTTGTAGCACCATAGGGGTCTTAACTTGCGGACTACCGCTAAAGATTTTTCACACTATTACAAACGACACTGAGGATATGAAAGTTTACCTAAATCTACAACTCATTCAGTGATAACACAGGCAAACTTTGAGGCTGTGTTTGCCATCCGAAGCAGTTTCTTTCATAGATTCGATACTGCACTGGTGGCGGAATGTTCTAACAGTTTCCTAGAAAATTAAAACACGCCAGCAGCGATTTACTAGGTCTTCGATGTATAATGGCCAGAGGGGAAACAAATGTCTTGCAGATCGCTATTGACCAAGTAAGTGCGTCGCTATTTAAAATTGCATTTTAAATAATTTCAAAATGTGTGCTGGTTACATAATGTATCCATTACTGACCAATATTATGCCACGCCCAGGATGTAATTCAAGAGACATTTCCGATGGAAGTAGTAGGCCTAATCTGTCGACGTCTCGGCTTCCGGTATGCGGCCATGGGGTCTTATGTACTGTAGATTACTGTATCAGTGCTTGTTACCATTTACGGAAGCGTAAACGACTATTCAGAAACGTGACGACCTTTAACCCCTCCCCCACAATTCTTATTAATTATTAATTTAAAAAAAACAGCCCTGAAAAATTGAAAACTCAAGGTTCCGGGGGGGTGATAAAATAACCAAACAAAAAACAGTATAAAAACGTTTAATTAACACAATGTATCTACCTGAAACAAAATAAAGGCAATTGTTGTCCCCTTACGCCTCTGACCCCTTATTCTCATACGATGTTTGTGTATTGAAGGTGCAATTTAACAGTTGTCTCCTACAACTGGGATTCTGGACTGAGCTTTCAAGGCCTCTTTGATATCATTTTCAACGTGAATACCTCATTTTCCGTTGGCCTAGGTCACCTGGCAATGAGGAAAGATCGGATAGACATTGCGCATATGATTAACTCATTCTTTTATAACGAAAACGTCATTGTAATTTAGCACTACTGGCGAGTTTCAGCACAATGAAATTTGAATGTGCGGTCTCTTTTTTCGGAGTTGGAGTTAAGGAGTTGTAATGCTTTATTGGTTTGGAAGAGGCAGTAAGGGTGCGGGAGTTACGAGTTATAGGGTTATGACACCCATATGTGTCTGGGAATTACAAGAGCTATAGGAGGTTTGGGAGGTATAGGAGGTTTGGGAAGTATAGGAGGCATAGGAGGTACAGGAGTTGTAGGAGGTATAGCAACGTTTGTAAGAATTTTTTTTGGTGAACGTCCCTACGAAAGAACAATCGATAGTCTGCCTAGTAGACCGTCTTACATTGGAGTTATGAAGTTCAGAACATTGTCTATATTGAAGGATTATCACGAGCTAGTCGGAATGAGAGTTGAGGAATTATCTAGTCCGACGATAATTGCATGTGATATTAGAATGCTGCTGCGATGGAGTTACAGGCTTGTTGGCAACTCTAAAACCTTCTCTTGAGCTCAAATGGTTAGGAGTTTGAGTTTAGGAATTATCAGCTCGAGATAATTAAATCACTTCCCTGCATCATAGCGAATTAATAAATCGTTCAAGAACTAGTCTCAACTGCGGACAAAAGAAATCGCTGGACAAAAGCAAGATCCCATAACTGTAAAAAGCGATGCACTTCATTTTCGGTAAAGAGGCAAATATGCAGGTATTAATCAGATGTAGATTTCAATGAATCGAACAGCAGACTATATAATAAGTAGTCTCTGGCAAGTGGTAGTCGGTAGATGCCTGTCGCGCCCTCCACTGGGCCTCTTCCAACTCGGCCAAAAAACACGACTTGCAGATCCAATTTTTGCAGGTCTCATTCAAGGAGCATGGAACCGCTATTCTTGCCGGACACAGTTGGTTGCACCTTCCACACAGCACACTGATCACAGTAGCCTTCTTTTTAACACCCAGTCGGCGGGCCTTGCGACGCTTCTTTGTTGCATGTTCAATTTTTTCTTCTGCATCCCATTCGGAGTCGTTCTTAAGGTGTTTGAAAACGTGTTTGTTTATAAAAACGTTCTGATGTTTCGCAGCCACGCCCTATATATAATCATGCATGCAACGTACTGCTTTGTCTTCGTCCGGTAGGGCAGGGATGCTAGTTAGCTTAAACGGTGAGCTCCCCGTGGTCATTACAATCTGCTGAAAATAACATTTTCACTAAGGAACTCGATTAAACTAAACCTTATGAAATGTTCAATGCAGGTACAGACCTGCGGACCTTGAGGCTGGCTGCCGCGAATTATGTCCATAACGTCTGGAAAATCCACAGCATGGCTACTGCACGGTCGTGCGGAACTACCAGCAAAATCCGAAGTCCAATTCTGAAAAAATAGTATTTTTTAAATGAAAGAAAGATTCAACGGAGGTAACCTCATGAAATAAATTAGCTTTTAATTTTCTACAGTTAACTTGGTGTTCGTCGGTGGACATCTCTCGCCATATATTTTTAGCAACAACTGAGAGGACATCGGCAACATTTCCCAAAGCAGTTCCGTACAGCTAAGCTAATGCGGCTGACTTGCCCTCAGACGAGAACCAATTTTCGAAGGCGGATGTGCCAGTCTAGTCGACTGCAAGATTGTTGGCAAGAAGCGGATCAAAATTGGAAGCGACGAACATGTCATTGGGAGGGGCATTTTTTTGGACGAAGGAGGCTTCTTCAATGACGATCATGGATGACTCTGATTCTTGAGACGCCGCGTTCTCGTCCGACTTTGCCGCAGTTTCACTGACACCTTCCACTTTGAAGCAATCGGCAACGGCAGCAGAGGCCAAGCAGGCGGTTTCATGAAAATCTAATGCATCGACGGCGATCTCATCCAGAGCAGAAAGTCCGGTTCTAGCTGCTTTGTCCCAGTGCAATCGATTTTTGGCGTCACATGCAACAATATCTGAAACAGCAATAGTTATTTTAGTAATGGCTTAGTAGAAGACTGACAACATATATCAAAGTTCCCGCTAACTGAAATGGCGGAACGCACCCATCACTAGCAGTTGATGCTGTAGCTTAACCAAAAGATCAGCAACGTAGAAGACCAAGCAGTGCTGAGCTTCCTGTTCTCGCATGTTCTTCGGTGTTTTCGGCACTCGGAGACTCACTCGGTCGTAGCACCCACTCTGCGTGTTGCGGTCCAAAAACAGCCGCAAGGACTTCTTGTGCTTTCCAAATAGATCGGCGTTTAAAGTGCCCCGTATAGCGATGGCTTTGTTATAGCTATGTGTGAGACTCCAGCGGACCCAGTGGAACAACTAAATAACAGGGCAAGAACGTATTGCAGGAAAAGTCAATTGCTTTCGTACACTGAGAAACGAACCAAGGGTACATCACCGACGGTAAATTCTCACTTCAGTTTCAGGATGGTCGAGGGCAAAGAGCAGGATGTCGAGTATGACCTCTTCGACCGTGATTGATGCTGACGGCATGCTCAGAGGTGCACCACCCACAATCTGCGCCAAGTAGTGAGCAACGGAAGAAAATGACCGATTGATGGCATGTTCATTCACGAGCGAGCGGAAATCGAAATCAGGAGCCACAACCTTTCCGACCTACGAATAATAATAATTAACTACTGTACCACCAATTCGATTCCTCATAGCTGGACCAGTCCCGCCGACTTTCAGTTGGCATCCATTTCCCCTCGGCTACGGAACGTGGCCCTTAGGAAACTATGGTAAGACAGCGAACTGCCAAAATAGTATCATCTTCCCACCACAGAGAGTTGAGGCCACACCTTCACACCATGTGCACAATGCAGACTTGACGGCTACAACCGGCTCGATATAATTCAAGGCTAAACTGCACCCCTACTGACCGCAGCAACTACATCAACAAAATACTTGGAACACATTCTTGGTGTCTAGGAAACCGCCATATCCGTGAACCCTTCATCAAAACATGCTCAAAACAATCAGGTTCGTATTTCTAAGTCAAATATGAAAGAGCCTGTATCTCCCTCATAATCAGTAGCAAGTTCACTAGAACATTGCTTAACTCAGCGATATAAATTAGTTGCCTCCATACTTAAATCCTAGTTCATTTTGAACAAACTAAGCGGTGAAGCATTATAAACCCTACGAGCTATATTATATTAATATACAGAATCAGACTTGACGGTGGTCTGACAGTGTCCTTGCCCCCCCCCTCACCCCCACCCACCC
>LRSR01001897.1:3360-43126 GCA_001579985.1 Hypsibius dujardini | reverse complement strand
ATAAGCCTTTGATGAACGAGTTTGAACAAGTGATCAGCCGAAGCTGTCAAGGGAAAACTATCAGTAAATTTCAGAAATTCACTGATCTCATTTGGCTGAGCGGTAAAGCAGCCGAGCTGTCAAGTATCGAAAAAGACGAATAGACGCGCACGGCTCAACATTTTTCTAACTGAATGAAACCTTTTTCGACAGACTGTTTTACATATTGCGTTGACGGCCGCACTGCCTCTATCCTTTCACTCTTAAACCTTGGAAGACTGTTTTTGCAGGCGCAATGACTGAACATTTTTGTTGTTACACGCTTCTTCTCTCAGGCAATTCGATCCGTCTCGACTTGGCTGATTTTGATGGTCGTCAACGTGATCCTCGTCAGAGTGCTCGCTAAGCACACTCGCTCGCGGAAATCTCTAGTTGCTCAAGCGAGCACAGACTCATCTTCTTCACGTGACTCCACAAACCGTAACAGCTCCATTCTACTCCTCTCCTCTGCCATTATCTACTCCATCACGCAGTTTCCGTTCATCATCTACAATCTGATTGTCATGGCAGCAGGTGAAATTTCGTTCAAGGGCAGCAGTAGCTAAAATATGAAGTCACAAGTAACGTCCTTCGAATTCTGAACTTTAGAACCACCCTACTGTTCCATCCATGTATCGTCTCGTGACAAAGCGATATTTCACATATTTGGCGGGAATTTGTCGGTGTTTGGGTATTCAGTCGATTTCTTCATATTCTACCTCACATCCACCAGGTTTCGGCGACAGGTCGACATGCTTTGCTGCAAATCCAAACGCAAGGCTCTAGTGTCGCACCGACTGACTGAAAACAGCAGCAGCAACACTTACCGTGGCAGCAGGGTAAGTGCCGACAACTCACTTCTGGATTGAAGACAACGGCTCGTTTAACATCCTAACTGGTCTGAACTGGGACCCTTTGTTGTTGCGGACAGTTGTTCTAAAGATGTTTGTGTTCAGAATTCACTCCGCAAAGTTCAACAATTCGTCGATAATTATTGTAAACAAGTTTTGGTTTGGGGTCTGAAACCCGACCACTCAACCACTGGACCACTGGACCATTGGAGCCCCAAAATAATTGCTTACTGAACAAGTTCTTATAAATATTTTTATATCTTGGGTGGTAGTGGGGAGGGGAGGGGGGAGGGGGGTTTGAAACAATCAGAAAAGAACCGCCAAATTTTTCACGTTTCGAAACAAATAAGTACAACTTTTCTGCCCCTTGGTCGGGTCTGGCTCGATTCTCAGGGGTCTTGGTTCGGACCTGCAGAGATTCTTAATGGACTCATGACTCAGTCTTACAAAGACGTTTTATTTGCTGTTGACAGCCTTGTTTTTGCGTTGTAAATAGGTGTCGCCTGACACATCGGCCATTCCCACTCCACCTTGATGAAGGTCCACATGCGGCAATGTTCCGGTACCCTTACGGATTGATTTGTCATGCACTAGTTTATCTGTTGCTTCCTATTGTTATAACGTCACACATGTTCGCTCGAAAATTTAAAAGTCACGTGGTAAGAGTGAGAATGTTAAAGAGGATGTGGTGCAGCACGCGTTTCTGGACTAGCCTTTGGTAATTTGCAAGTAATGAAATCCACACAAATAACTGCGTTGTCAATTAATTCCTGAACTTCGTCAAGGACTTGAGGCGAATCATCAGCCTTCGAGAATACCTTGCTTAGCGCTCCAGTTTGACAACGTGATTATGCCTGAGATCACCCGTACTTGATTTCTGCTCATATCACATCTGCAAGTGCTGATTCCAATGCGATCTGTTCCAGGGCAGTGGAAAGTCAGTATCCCATTCCGGGACTCTTTCCCCGCGTATATCTTTTCATTTCAAACTCCCTTGCATCAATTCACCGAGAGCAAAAGAAAGTCGCATGAAAATTAACTGCGTCTGCTGTTTATTGAATCGAACTCATAATGAGCTTGCCCAGAAAGACCCTTATTACATTAAGTCATTTTCCCAGTAACCTATAAAATTGACAGATTGCGACCGGATTGTGACATTGTAACTCGCTTGGGACGAGCCTCACAACGTGCCCACGCAACTCATTTCCAATGTTTTCTAACGGGCAACTCATCTCCATTGTCTTTTAACGGATTCATCACCTTCGTGGAAGAAAGTTCCATTTGCATGTCCGATTCGTAAGTGTGTGTAGGTCTAAAACGAGTTCAAGGTTGGTGAGATGAAAACCCGGGGCCATAACGTATAGGAAACACGACAAACAGGCTGCTTTTTGGGTAAGATTTCAGACACACGACAGCTAGAAAGTTAGTGCACGAGAAGCACTGCTTTCGTTTCCAAACATCAAATCATTGTCATGTGATTTTGCGTTTTTGCCTTAATGCGAGGCTTCTTGATTTTCTTTCAAACCGTATAGCCTCTGTTGAGCGATTTACGTAATCTCTGACAAAATGACAACATATTTTGTGGGAAACAGCAGCAATATTTCAGCTGAAAATGCCACTGCCTTGGACGACTGCAATTGGCCGGAAGAAGGACCGTCTGTGCTTGAACTGCGCTACTTTTACCCGCTCTGGGTGATGCTCATTGCGCGTCCCATTCTGGTGGTTCTGGGCACCATCGGCAGCGCTTTCATCATCACTGTCCAGCTGCGACAACAGCAGAAGTCAACCACAAATCTCTATCTCATCGTCATGGCTATCTGTTGTCTTGTCATTCTGTACGTACAAATTCAATGAGAGGAAATTTTTCTCAAACAAACATATTCGGCTTGAGAAATTCGTTTGATTTAGGGGAAGCGGAGTGGAAATGACCTAAAGGACCCTTAAAAATACTTGCATTTTTGTTATGTATGACCACTGTAATTGATTATGAAAATGGGTTAGCATCTGAGAAATGAAGAGGAGGGGAGTATTCTGTACTGAAAAAAGCGGCCACTTTCGAAAAATGGCTTAACAAAATTATCGTCTCTTCTCGTTTAGGTGGGCTTCCCTTCCCATTTATAGCCTGCACGCTTCCACCGGCAACGGTTCTTCATCATATGCTTGGAAATCCTACGGTCCCATTCTGGCCGCATTTAGAGGGCCTCTAACATGGCTGCAGGACAGCGCAGTGTGGACCTCCGACTGGTAAAGTTTTTTTGACTCGATACACAAACAAAATATTGCGCTCTGGTTTTGTTTTGTTAATAATTCCATTTCATGCTACAGCACAATGCTCGTTTTCTCAATGGAGCGCCTGCTCTGCACGATGAATCCCATTCGCTACCACAACTTCTTCAATCTGAGGCACGCCATCTACCTCGAAGCGGGCATTACGTTTTTCTCACTCCTCTGGAATTCCGAGATTATTGCTTATTTTTACTACAAATTCACACCGCCCTTCCTAATCAGCTGGGACAGTGCTGCGCCCAAAGTCGATGTAAGTCCACATTCCCGCCCTGTTTAAGGGTGCGTATAAGAGAAGTGAAGTCTAACTGGCTGTAAGCAGAAGCAGTGCAAAAGCTGAGTTGCAGAAACGAGTGTTATTAAGCAAGCTAAAAACCTGAATCCAATCCTTACGTTTTCTGAGCCGCATGACTCCACAAATTTCAGAAGCGGTAAGGATAGTGCCTTTGGGTATGCACGTGCCCGCTGGCAACGCTTTGCCGCCACTCTTAACGTAAAGTTTTGAAAACGTATCAAGGCTACTTGCCCCCCCCCCCCAATCATCGGCCCTTGCATTCCAGTGGTGTATACTATTTCATGTTGAAATAACATCCTAATGGAGCAAGTCGTCAACGTTTGCCATCAATCAACAAAATGTATCAATAAACTTTTGCTGAACGAGCCTGAACAAGTGATCAGCCGGAGTTGTCGAGGGAAATCAATCAGTAAATTTTGGAAATCCGCTGATCGCATTCGGCTGCGCGGTATGGCAACCGGACTTTCAACAATCGAAAACGGCGAATAAATTAATCAAAGAACTTGTTTTGACGCACACGACTCGACATTTTTCTTGTTGATAATTAATAAATAGTAATCATTTGCAGGCGCATTGACTGAATATTTTTGCGGCAACACGCTTCTTTCTTCAGGCAGCTCGATGCGTCTGCACTTGGCTGATCGTGATGGTTGTCAACGTGATCCTCGTCAGAGTGCTCGCTAAGCACACTCGCTCGCGGAAATCTCTAATTGCTCGCCCCAGCACAGATTCATCCCCACAGGACTCCACAAACCGTAACAGCTCCATCCTACTTCTCTCCACTGCCATTATCTACTCCATCACGCAGTTTCCGTTCATCATCTACAATCTGCTTGTCATGGCAGCAGGTAAACTTTCGTTCAACGAGAGCGGTAGCGAAAAATTGAAGTCACAAGTGAGAATTTCTTAATTTTCAGAATCACCCTACTGCCTTGTTCACGTGTCGTCTCGTGACACTGTGACATTTCGCATATTTAGCGGGCATTTGTCGGTGTTTGGGTATTCGGTCGATTTCTACATATTCTACCTCACATCCACCAGTTTTCGGCGGCAAGTCAACACGCTGTGCTGTAAATTCAAGCACAAGGCTCTAATGCCATACAAATCGACAGAAAACAGCAGCAGAGTAAGTGCCGAAAACTTATCGGATGCGGGAAAGCTTTGGGCACTGACTCTCGCACGCCCTCGCCTGAAATATGTGGGTGCGATTGATAAATATTTTTTGCACTGGAGAGCCTATTTTGATGGCTACCCGAATCACTTTTAAAATCGAGATTCAGGTTTTAGAATCAGAAGTTGTTCCGGAAAACCCAAGGACCAACACTTTTCCACTGTTTTGGCCCATGGACCGTATATCATATCTCCCTCAACTTTGAAGCGAATCTAAAAAGCTAAAACTAAAACTAAAACTAAAGAAAGGTTTTTTGTTGCATTTTGAGTCTCCAGTTTTGGTCTAAAGTTAGAGATGCATGATTTAAAAAATTGGCTGAACCTGACCCTTCCGACGTTTTTTTTCTTCTCGAAACCAAATGTTGGCGCCAAATTAATTTTGTTCTTTTGCGTTAGAACGATCAGAAAAGAATCGCCAAATTTTGAAGTTCCGAAAAAACAAGCACTAATTTTTTGCCCCTTGGTCGATCTTTCTCGATTCTCAGGGGTCTTGGTTAGGAGCCGTAAGGATCCTAAATTGGCCTATGACTCACAAGGGAGCCGAACGGTAACGGACACACCGAATTCTCTGAGTATTTTTTCCCAAACAGTGGATTCAATTAATAGATTTTAGCAAAAACTTTCGTCTGCAAACAAGCTTTGGTCTAAGCGGGAAAAAATTCGAAAGTTCCCCAATGGCTCCGCGGGTTTTTCATTCAGTTCGGGCATTGATCAAAACTCAGTTTAATTTTAACCACTCTAAAAGGTCGTTTTTTGAAAACGTTTGATTCCAACAATTTTAACACTTTTCCACTCCAAATTCGATTTGAATTCGATTGACATTAGCAGAATCTTATTTGGATGACAGAGGGCGGAGCTATGGGCTAGTTTCAGTCTACGCTGCCGAGTGACATAGCAGAAATGACCCATAGCTCCGCCCCCCTATCATCCAAATAAGATTCTGCTGATGTCAATGGATTTCGAATCGAATTTGAAGTGGAAAAGTGTTAAAAATATTAGAATCAAACATTTCAAAAAAAGACGTTTTACAGTAGTTAAAATTAAATTGGTAGAGCATAAATCAGACAATCAATGCCTGATATGTATGAGAAACCCGCGTAGCCATTGGGGAACTTTCGAATTTTCTCAGGCTTAAACCAAAGCTTGTTTGCAGACGAAATGTTTTGCTAAAATCTATTTATTCACTCCACTATTTTGAGAAACAAAATTCAGAGAGATCGGCGAGTCCGCTATCGTTCGGTTCCCTTGTCAGTTTTACAAGACGTCCTATTTGCTGTTGACAGCCTTGTTTTTGCATTGCGAATAGGTGCCACCTGACACATCGGCCATTCCCACTCCACCTTGATGAAGGTCCACATGCGGCAATGTTCCGGTACCCGTACGGATTGATTTGTCATGCACTAGTTTATCTGTTGCTTCCTATTGTTATAACGTTACACATGTTCGCTCGCAAATTTAAAAGTCACGTGGTAAGAGTGAAAATGTTAAAGAGGATGTGGTGCAGCACGCGTTTTTGGACCAGCCTTTGGTAATTTGGAAGTAATGAAATCCACACAAATAAGTACGTTGTCAATTAATTCCTGAACTTCGTCAAGGACTTGAGGCGAATCATCAGCCTTCGAGGATACCTTGCTTAGCGCTCCAGTTCGACAACGTGATTATGCCTGAGATCACCCGTACTTGATTTCTGCTCATAGCACATCTGCAAGTGCTGATTCCAATGCGATCTGTTCCAGGGCAGTGGAAAGTTAGTATCCCATTCCCGGACTCTTTCTCAGCGTATATCTTTTCATTTCAAACTCCCTTGCATGAATGCACCGAGAGCAAAAACAGTCGCATGGAAATAAACTGCGTCCGCTGTTTAGTGAATCGAACTCATAATGAGCTTGCCCAGAAAGACCCTTATCACATTAACTCACCCTCCCAGCAACCTATAAAAGTGATGAATTGCGACCGGATTGTGACACTGTAACTCGCTTGCAACGAGCCTAACAATAAATCCATCCGTCTATCGTCCGTATGTCTGTCTTTCGCTGAACGTTTTCATTTATGGGCTTCTGCTTGTCACTTTGTTTTGAAATAGCGCATGGCGAATGATAATGACTTGTGAACGGCCAGACTTCCGCTCGCTTCAATCTCTCGGGATGTGACCGAGAATGATTTGCGAAAATTCCATCGTGTCCTTGTTTTTGATTTGGAGCTGGAGAAGTTCTACATGACCAACTGCGACTTAGCTTCGTCTCATCTCGGCACAAAAATCCGTGACGCATTACTTGTAAGTGCCCGCAATAAAGTTACGTCATTCTTTCAGTCACCCTTTACATTGTAATTTGTTGTTCTTTTCTCGGTATGTTGTTCTTTTCTCGGTATGTATCAGATTGCCCGAAATGAAGTACCTGTTTGTCGTTTCAGGTCGTCTAGTTGTCGCAACTCCGTATTCTTGTGACGTCGAACGGCTAATTTCAGCATACGACATAAATGTATAATTCAAAAGTAAAATGCGCTCGTGTTTGTCGCCGAAAAATATCAAGAGCTATCTGTACGTCAACATCAAAATGCCAGACGAAACTTGTTCGGCCAGCTGTTTTGACGTTTCTGACGGACAAAGATCGCCGTTTGGGCCAAGAGCAAACAATTTCATCGACAAACGAGCTCTGCTTTGAGCGGGAGAAAATTCGAAAGTTTCCCGATGACTCTGCGGGTTTCCCATTCAATTCAACCGTTGATTGTTTGATTTACGTTCTGGCAAAACTCATTTAAAATGTTTTACCTCTACAACCCATACAAAACGTCATTTTTGAAAAAGGTTTGATTCTAAGATTTTGAACTTTTCCACTTAAAATTCGATATGGATCAATCGATTGACAGAATCTTTTTTGAGGAGTTATGGGCTAGTTTCAATCTAGGCTTCCGAGTGACGTTGCAGAAATGACCCATAGTTCCGCCCCCTGGCATCAAGAAAAGATTCTGCTAATCTCGATTGATTCCAAATCGAATTTGGAGTGGAAGAGTGTCAAACATTTTAGAATCAAAAATCAGAAATTAAATTGAATTTTGCTAAAACAGAAATCAAACAATCAACAGTTGAATTGAATGGGGAAACCCACGGTGCTATCGGGAAACTCTCGAATTTTCTCCCGTTCAAACCAGATCTCGTTTGCCGATGAAATTGTTTACTAAATTATATAATTTATCAGTTTAGTTCACTATTTGAAAAAAAAATTAGACAGATCGGCGTGACATCTACCGTTCCGTTCCCTTGTGAGAAGTACTCGAACGGGAAGAAGTAAAACCGCCTTGTTTTGATTAGAGAAAGTTGTATCTGTGTTTATGCTGTTGAGTTACTGATGAAATTTAGGAGCAAATGTAAGCTTCAATGGTTCAGGATTGACATGCGTTGCTGCTTTCGGAATTGTTTCTATTCTCCATCTTTTAGAGTGATTTTATTTTGTCGGTTTGAGAAATCTATAAAGTAGAAATTGTTTTCTTGTTTCTTTGTCGTCGAGTAGCTAAGTAAAATTTCTTGTCGAACCAAAATCAGTCGATAAATCTAACTGGTAGGACATCAGCTCAATCGATCAATAGCACTGAAAGAGTGCTGGTCCAATCAATCAATCCAGCAACAGATTTGGAGTGGATATTTTGCACTTTGAATTCCGCCAAAAAAATTCTGGTACCACAGCAGTGAAATAAACAAATATTGTCCATTTTAAACATCTCAAAAACATTGTCCGGGACGTTTCTGACTGGACCTTGGAAAATCTTCCCAAGTTGGCACCCTTTTGTATTGTTTATCTTTCGGTTTAGATTTTCGTTCTGTCGTCTTTGTAACGAGACTAGCGCAATGGCCCATATGGGAAAACATAAAAATCAGAAAGTATATCGAAGATCATTACTGCCACAATGACTAATCAACCTGCAGGGCGATAGGGCTTCTTCTGTGCCTCGTGCCGGCGTTGCGAAAATTGTCGGAAACGAGTTCAAGGTTGGTGAAATGAAAACCCGAGGCCAAAGGTAGGAAACACGAAAGTGAGGCTTCTGTTTTGGGTATAATTTCAGGCACACGACAGCTACAAGTGGAGTACACGAGAAGCCCTGCTTTCGTTTCCAAACATCAAATCATTGTTATGCGATTTTGCGTTTTTGCGTTAATGCGAGGCTTCTTGATTTTCTTTCAAACCGTATAGCCTCTGTTGAGCAATTTACGTTCACGCAATCTCTAACGAAATGGCAACATATTTTAAGGGAAACAGCAGTAACATTTCAGCTGAAAATGCAACTGCCTTGGACGACTGCAATTGGCCGGAGGAAGAGCCGTCTGTGCTGGAACTGCCCTACTTTTACCCCCTCTGGGTAATGCTCATTTTGCGTCCCATTCTGGTGGTTCTGGGCACCATCGGCAGCGCTTTCATCATCACAGTCCAGCTGCGACAACAGCAGAAGTCAACCACAAATCTTTATCTCATCGTCATGGCTATCTGCTGTCTTGTCATTCTGTACGTACAAATTCAATGAGAGGAACGTTTTATTTGGAAGAGGGGGGGGGCGTTATATCCGTCCCCCCTGGTGGGGCTAACGTTTAACGTTTATGCTGCAAGTCCCCCTTCCCCTTTTTAGGTTATATTTGGTTTTACGAGTAAACTTAAAGGATTTTATTGCATCAATCTTCAATTTATCAAGATAGGGAATAACGGTGGACATTGAAAAAAACAAAATTAGGAGGGGACAAGATCGGGGAAGGTGGGGGGACTTGTAACCTAAGCCAACCTTTAACAGGCGAAGAACTAAAATTCCCTTCTCCCCCCCCCCGCCGCCGAGGGGTTGGAAACGAATAACTCCCCACTGGGATGGAGGGGGGGGGAAATGGTTATAAATCGTGGAACTGACGATTTGGAGCAAGGGCCTCAAAAAGACTCAAAAAGATTATTCTGTATGGCTACTGTAATTGATTATGAAAAATGGGTTAGCATTCGAGAAATAAGGAAAGGGACAGTTTTTAATAATGAAGAAAGCGATCATTTCTTGCAAAATGGCTTAACAAACCCATCGTCTTTAATCGTATAGATGGGCTTCCGTTCCAAATTACTGCCTGCACGCTTTGACTGGCAACGGTTCTACATCGAATGCTTGGCATTCCTATGGTCCCATTCTGGCCGAATTGAATGGGCCTCTTATATGGCTGCAGTACAGCGCGGTTTGGATCTCCGACTGGTAAAAATATCCGACCCGACACACGTGAGTATAGTTGACGAAAGAGACATCGCGTTCTGGTTGTGCTTTAGTGACAATTCCATTTTATGCCACAGCACATTGGTCGTTTTCTCACTGGAGCGCCTGCTCTGCACGATGAATCCCATTCGCTATCATAACTTCTTCAATTTGAGGCACGCCATTTACCTCGAAGCGGGCATTGCGTTTTTCTCACTGCTCTGGACCTCCGAGATTATTGCTTATTTTCACTACAAATCTCCGCCGCCCCTTCTGACCAGCTGGGACAGTGCTGCGACCAAAGTCGATGTAAGTCCTCATAACCGTCCCGTTCAGGGGTGGGCATAGACGTAAAATCCATCTGGCTGTAAGCAAAAGCAGTGCGAAGGCTAATTTGCGGGAACGAATGTTTTTAAGCAAACTGAGAAACCTGAAACCAATTCTTGAATTTCTATGGTTCAACCGAATACCTCCATATTTTTCAATCAAACGAATAAATCTCAACCTTCGGTTCGGCTAGTCCGTTAGCCCCCCCCCTCACCGGTTTCGCCCCCTTCGGACACAATACCCCACGCTAGTTGGGAAACTCTTCGTTCCCAGTGGGCGAAGTGACCAGGGGGGGGGGGAGCTGCCTGGGACACCTCTTTTGTCCACGTCGGGGTAGACTACTTAATGAGGCTGGTAAGAATATTTTCTGACGCCACCAAGTACAAAGGAACAAAATTGAGAGATGTGATAATGGTGAGACTGGTCAGTAATAACACCCAGGAATTCAAGTTTTTACCAAAATGGGGAAAGGGGGGAGGGATTATTGTAACTGTTTTGTTAGAAATATTTGCAACCCTTCGAGTTTGTCTAGTGAAAGCGTCGAAGGCCACTCTGAAGATCTCATCTTTGAGAACTAAAATGGGGAAGGGTTCCACCTGAACAACCGCCGAACTGAGCATGGGTCAGTAAGCCCTAAGAGCGGCGAAATCTGATCAGGAGCGTTGTGGATAGTGCCTTTGGGCATGCAATTGCCCATGGGAAAAGTTATGCCGCCACCCTCAACGAAGGGTTCTGAAAAATTACCAAAGGTGCTTCCCCCCCCTCAATTATTTCGGCCATTGCATTCCAGTGGTGTCTAATATTTCACGTTGAAATATAATCCTAATGAAGTAAGACATCAGCGAGAGTGCGGTTGTCAACGTTTGTCATCAATCAACAAAATGTATCGATAAACTTTTGATGAACGAATTTGAACAAGTGATCAGTCGGAGTTGTCAAGGCAATTCGCTGATCGCATTTGGCTAGGCGATAAGGCAGCCGCCCTGTCAACAATCGAAAACGGCGAATAGACCAATTACAAGACTTAGTTCTGACGCGCACGGCTCAACATTTTTCTAGCTCAATGATATCTTTTTCGACGATTGTTTGACACATTGCGTTGACGGCTGCACTGCCTCTATCTGTTCACCCTTAAAACTAAGAAGACTGTTCTGCAGGCGCAATGACTAAATGTTTTTGTGGCAACACGTTTCTTTCTTCAGGCAGCTCGATGCGTCTGCATTTGGTTGATTTTGATGGTCGTCAACGTGATCCTCGTTGGAGTGCTCGCTAAGCACACTCGCTCGCGGAAATCTTTAGTTGCTCAAGGGAGCACAGATTCCTCCCCACAAGACTCCACAAACCGTAACAGCTCCATTCTACTCCTCTCCTCTGCCATTATCTACTCCATCACGCAGTTTCCGTTCATCATCTACAACCTGATTGTCATGACAGCAGGTGAAATTTTGTTCAAGGGCAGCAGTATCTAAAGTATGAAATCACAAGTAACGTCTTCCTGAACTTCAGAACCACCCTACTGCTCCATGTACGTGTCGTCTCATGACAAAGCGATATTTCGCATATTTGGCGGGAATTTGTCGGTGTTTGGGTATTCGGCCGATTTCTACGTGTTCTACCTCACATCCACCAGGTTTCGGCAACAGGTCGACATGCTTTGCTGCAAATCCAAGCGCAAGGCTCTAGAGTCGCATAAACTAACTGAAAACAGCAGCAGCAGCACTTACCATGGCAGCAGGGTAAGTGCCGACTACTTACTTCTGGACTGAAAACAACGGCTCGTTTAACATCCTTAACGGTCAGAACTAGGACCCCTTGTTGTTGGGAACAATTGTTCTGAAGATGTTTTTGTTCAGAATTCACTTCGCAATGTTCAATGATTCGTCGATGATTATCGTAAAAAAGTCGTTAAAAAAGGTCAACGGCTCGTCTGGAATTTGGCCACTGCAGCCTCAAGAATAATTGCTTATCGAAAAGAAACAAGTTTTAAAATAATATTTTTACATCTTGGGGGAGGAGGGGGGATAAAACAACCAGAAAAAAATCGCCAAAACTGGAAGTTCCGAAACAAAGCACAACTTGTTTGCCTCTTGGTCGGGTCCGGCTCGATTTTCAGGGGTCTTGGTTCAGACCCGCAAAGATCCTTCATGGACCTATGATTCAGTCTTACAAAGATGTCCCATTTGCTGTTGATATTCTTGTTCTGCGTTTTGAATAGATTTCACCTGACACATCGGCCATTCCCATTTCACCTTGATGAAGGTCCACATGCGGCAATGTTCCGGTACCCGTACGGATTGATTTGTCCTGCACTAGTTTATCTGTTACTTCGTATTGTTATTCTTAATTTAATTCAACACTTTTTCGTTGAAATAGTTGGGCTTGTGGGTGGAACCAATTTTGACGATGTTCCTGCCTTTTAGCGAAGCATTTGTTGTTCTCGTAACTTTATACATCTTCGCTCGCAAACTTTAAAGTAACTTGGCAGGGGTGAGAATATTAAAGAGGATGAAGTGCGGCACGCGTTTTCGAACTAGTCTTTGGTAATTTGCAAGTAATGATATCAACACACATAAGTGCGAAACTGTTTGACTTTTGTTCTGATTTCCGTTTTTGCCAATTCTCATTTAAAAATCCTTGAAAATACTAAAAACACCTGTCAACATTTTGAATATTTTTCATATTAATCTATCGAAAACGTTCAAACAGATTCATATGACAATTTAGGAGATATCTCAATGTTCAGACTGCCATTTCAGTTATCAGCCTATGGAACGAATGTGTTCTTGTACTCGCTGGTCCGTGATTACCGTTGAAAACGAATTCAAGGTTGCTGATCTGGGCCTCTCGGGGCCATATTACGGCGAAAGCATGACAGTCAGGCTGCTTTTTCCGGTACCTTTTCAACACGACTAGTGCAATTATATCCAACACGTAATATTCAAGCATTGTGTACTGCCGTTTGAAACATGAAAGTCCGGGTACCTCTGTTTTCACGGTATTCGCGTACGTTCAAGTACGTTGCACAAATGGCCGCGTCATTTAACGTAAACGGCAGAACTATGTATGCGGCTAATTTTAACGCCTTGGACGATTGTAATTGGCCAGATGAAGGGGAGGATGTTGTAGCGACCGCAACACTATACTGTTCACTGTCATTTTATCGCTACATACAAACTACCAAAACTGACTACAAACACCATACAACAGTACCATATATACAATATGTCAGAGGACGAAGGCTAACTAACGAAAGAAATAAGTAGAACAACGTTACCGCTTACTATATCGAAAGTAGAACAAAGAATTACAGAAAGCCCGCGACAATTTGTGGAACTCTGGTGGTGATCATTGCCGCGTCTCATTTTGGTGGTTCTGGTGAAGCGGTAGCTAACCAGACTTATCAAGTCGACCCTATCATACTAGTAGAATAACGGGCGGAGACCGCTTGTCGTATTACTAGGACGTAAGAAGAGAAAACTAAAGTGATGCGAACTGATCTCTTCACAACAGCAACTCGCGAGCTTATTTGAGCGCTACGGGAGTGTACATGGACATGTACGTGTACAATGTATAAAATGACCAATGACCACATCTGCGTGAACACCCACCAAGACAGAATAAAGAAGCGCTCATGAATATGTCAGAGCTATCTACACAAGACAGAGTACAGTAATGCTCACAAATAAACTAGAGCACACTCCAGTACGGTACAGCACAAAAGTACGTGTATACTAATAACAGTAGGAGATGACCAGACGCGGAGTGGTGATAATGGTTAAGAAGGCTTTATCATGCGGTCCCAGCGTTGACGGATCAGCAGACGCGACACTGGCCACCGTCGGTAGTGTCTTTATTTGTTCGGTCCAACTACGGCAGCAGCCAGAGTCAACGGCAAAACGTTATCTGGCAGTGATGGCAATCAGAAGTCTCGTCCTTGTGTACGTACAAAATCAATGACAATAAAAAAATTTGAAATTGGTTGTGCCCGGATGATACGTGTGGAGTAATATGTGAATTCACGTCGGCTTAGAGTGTCTAGCAATATAGGGTGGCAAACTCCCCCTCAATCGGTGATGGATGTAACACATGTACTCCGGTAATCTTCTCATTGGAGCGGTTGTTCTGCACGATGAATCCCATTTGGTACCACAATTTCTTCAATCTGCGACATGCTTTCTACCTCAAAGTGGTCAACGTGGTTCTCTCCTTGCTCTAGAACGCTGAGATCATTGCCTATTTTCACTACAAATCCCCGTTACCGACCCTTTTAATCAGCTGGGACGCTGCTGCAGTTAAAGTTGACGTAAGCCCCGCCCCGCCTCGTTCTCGCATAGTGATGGTAAGCAAAGTTGAATCTAACTCTATACTAGCTTAATCAGACCGAGGATCGAAGCGACGAGGTCCTCTAAAATGCAGTGCTGTGGTTGGATATTGAGAATGTCTGTCTGTCTGTCTGTCTGTCTGTCACAATCATGGGCGGGTTTATCACATCGAGTGCTCGCATATAATTGGCCAGTGTAGTCCTTGCGGGCATGGAGCTCGGCTAAAGCTTCTGTCTGCACACGGTACTACGGCACACACTGTCTGGCTGCTGGAGTAAGCAGAATTACTGGAATTACGCGATCGCCTTCCTGCCTCTCCAGTACTTTTATTTGATTGCTGCCTTTGGATGATGTGTGATCTCTGATGTCTGAATATTAGGATTTGTACACTTAAAGATTGGAAAACAATTGGGCTTTCGAAAAGTGGCAAATTTGTCGAGATGGCTCAAAATGATTTTGGTCAGCACTCGTAAAAGCAACTGGGGACAAGAGTTGGAAGGAAAAGCAGAGGGAGAGTGGTAGCCTAAATCCCTGGAGGGGGTGGCAAAACAATGCAGCTACCTCTCGGCTGGGGGAACTGTAACCTAGCCCCTGCAAAGGGAGGTACGGTTTGTCCATCCTTCATTTGGCCTGGGGAAGAGTATTAATCTGCAAAAATCATAAAATCCTAGCCCAAACTCACCCCTCTATGAACTTCGAACACGATATCGAATGAATTTTGAAACTGCGGTGCGTGCAATACTTCCCATTTTTTTCACCAGCAAAAACTCGCTCTATACAATGATTACAATTAAGTGCGGCTAGGCTTTTTCCAAATTTAACAGAAAATGCGAAAAAAGGCAAGTCAAACGTTAATTTTGTGCTGTCACAAAAAAACTGAAGAGATTATTTTTGCATTTGACAACGACAGGACGGGGAAGTTAAAAGCTAGGTCCCAGTGACGATAGATGCAGCCGGGCGGGACGCAGGGCATTGACGCAGTCACCGGTATCCTGAAAGGAAAGGCAGTCGCGGGGAACTGCGCGATGATTTCTGCACCCGGAATCTGCGTGTCCCGTAATTGTTGTTCTTTGTCGAGGAGCGCCTTTTTCTTTGCCGCTTTAATCTGTCGAACCGCGGAGGAGATGCCATTTTTTACCGCTTCTCTGAAGTCATTATACTTGTGCAGGGACAGCACGGTCATGTTTCTCTGCCTTGTTTGAATTGGCTTTATCACGTCCGGTTTTATATTGTTGGGCAACCCTTTATGGACGTTCCTACCCACCTGTTTGAGAAAATTGTGGACAATGAAGGTTTTAGAAAAATCACAAAACAATGTGCTCGTTGGTTGTTAAGATTCGTTCGTTCAGAAAATTGATCTTTGTCACTTTGTTGAGATTCGCGGAATAACACGTTCCGGCGGATTCCATGTAAAGCAACCAATTTTACTATACTGTGCAAAGCTCAATCGTAACCAGCGACAACTGAGAAAATTGTTTTTCAATACCTATACCGTAAATGCCTTCTGTCTCTCTGTCTCTCTGTCTCTCTGTCTCTCTGCTTGTGTATTTGTATTTGCATGTAGCCTAACGCCCACTTCACTACAGCCAGCTGTCAGAATAAAGTCCATATTCGGTCAATCACAATAAAACTATAAAATTAGTATTCTCCCGTCTCAATTTTGTAAATCAGGATGATGCGGGGCGCGTGTTGGCCGACAATAGCTTTGTGTGTCTGAGCGATACCATGTCGCTGGCGTAGAATTAATGTGCATCCGATCTGTTTGATTTTAACCTCGCGCATAGTGAAGCACATCGCGACACAATTGTAGTATACTAAGGACAGGCGGTGGGTTGAATCGCTACATGGATTGAATCGGTCTGGTGGCGGAGGGCGCCACAAGTGCATGGTGTGTGTGAAGCTGAATGGGTGTTGTTTACAATTTACACTTGTGGCGCCGTCCGCCACCCGACCGATTTAACCCATGTGGCGATTCAACCCACCGCCTGTCCTTGATACTTGATCCGTGGAGATGTTCCTTCATCATTTTCCATTCAAGATAAATAATATTTTCTAGATGGAGAGCAGGACATTCTCGAGCAGTTGCAACTTTTACCTCTATCGTTTGAACAGAGAGTTGAATTAGTGACTTCGGTCGGTATGTGGTGCAGTGTTGCGCTAAATTCACTCGCGCTTGGCTGACCAAGGGTCAGAACAGTTGGTCGTATAAGCAAGTAAGCCTGAGTTTTTAAAGGGCTTTGTTTGTGCTGAAATTTCACGCCGTGTCGCCGAACGTGTCGGCAATTAGTCTATTGTAACCAGGTCTGTTTAAGTTTCGATATCAGTGTGTATCTGTATCTGGGTCTGTTTCCGTATTCTTGCCCTTGTCTGGGTTCGCGCTTTTATCTCTGCCTATGTCTGGGTCTTGGATTAGACCTAGAGTTTTGTGCATGACAACTGTTCGGCAACGTGAAGGTATACTACATGGCGTAGACACGGGTACAAAGAGACACAGACATAGACACAGACTCAGACAAAGACACGGACTCAGACAAAGGCACAACAGCTTTCACAAAGACAGAGATAAACACGGACACAGACACCGACACCGACACCAACACCGACACAAACACAGACACCACAAACACAGACACATGAAAGGCTACATACATGAAAACCGATAAGACACAGACAAAATAATAAACATAGACACAACCTAGTGTTTTTTTAATACTACGTCTCAGGGGTGTTAAAATATATTACTGTATTATATTATTACTATATATAAATATATATTATATTACTGTTTTTTCGGGTTAGAATTTCAATTTAATTACTTTCTAATATAATATAGAATTTCAGATGGCCCTATTTTATTATATTACCACTATTAAAATAGCTGTAAGTTATATATTGGATATATTAATATTACTTTGCCATTTTCATTTTGCTGCCGATAAGGCTAAATGGAAGCACTCTTAAGGAATTTCACTGGAATTTTAATTTCACTGTCTGAGAAATGCGTAGAACAGACAAAATGCAGAGTGTAAATGCAACTGACAAGTGAAATGCCAGTGGATTGGACAAGAAATGATCAAATTGAAATCAATTACCCAATTCTAGCTCCAATTCCTCCAGGATTTGTTAAATTACACTAATAAATGTGCTCTGAAATTGGATATTTCTCCAGGATGTTACAGTTATAAGTATTTCAGAGATATCAATTTTTTTCCGAACGAAGTAGTAACGGACAAACCTATTCCATTTCATGGGGTTTACCCAGGTACGAGGTAAATGTCGTTAACCAAGCCGCTTTCAGAAATCGTAACTTAACCAGGCCGGTTTTTTTAACGTTTATTTCCCGGCGCTGCAGTGCTGCCATGCCATTACAGATGGCTTGAAAACATTCAGAAAATTTCTCTGACCCATTTTAGTTTGTTCCTAAGCCTCACGATTCGAATTTGTGTCCAAAAAACGAAGAGAAGAATCTCAATGGAGAAGTAAATAGTGTGTCTGTGTGTAAATAGTCCGGTAGAGGCGCCACTTCAGTTCCATCTCGCTGGGTTGACTTCGCAAAAACGACTTATACGCCACCTGTTGGCCTGCCGGCCTGGTTAAGTTACGATTTCTAAAAGCGGTCTGGTTAACGGCCTTTACCTCGTACTGATTATGGTCGAAAGGAATTTGTTACCCACCCGATTTGATTTACCTGCCGTCATTTACGTCCGCAAAACGTTGGTAAAAGTCAGATCCATGTACGCAGACTTTGTTATTTACTCTCTGAGTGCCGGTCAGCTTACACTCTCTTAATTCTTTCTTCAAACTCGATTTTCTTATCAAGTTTTGGGCTTTTTATACAATGTTTCTTGTTTTGATTATCTAATCCAAACAAAATTCTGATTTTCAAAAAGATGTTCGAAAAACTTTTGGAAGTGGTCGGAACATGTTAAGCCACAGTTGGCTTAAACTTAAATAGCTTGCATAATAACGTGTGGTGCAATCTGCAAAAAACATCTTTAAGCTCCGAAATCAAAATGGGTCCCAGCCAAAGTAAACACCAATGAAATAAAATTGATAATAAATTAGACAAGTATGCGAGAGTGGAATGAGAAATTAGTAATCATTGAGAATGCCTCTATGTTTCCCTCATTGACAAATATCAGCTGTTCCGAACATGATGTGTAGCGACGTTAGCAGCGCCCCCTGGCGGGACTGCATAAACAGGGCAGGGAAAATGCCAAATGATACCAGAACGTGCCTATAAGCACTTTCACTAATTACGCCAACTTTGGCTGAACCCGGTATTACCCGTATGAGTGATCCATCCGGCTACCAGAGAGTTAATAAACCTGTCAGGACCTATTTATCACGTGTGTGTACGGATAGTTATGTTTGATCGAATAGATAATGTGTAAACTGAAATGTAATGCTGAATTTATAGGCAAATTGTTGGTGGGGATATTAATTTCAACGCGCACTGAAGGCTGAAATCGCTGGGAGTCAAAAAGGGTAGGCCGGACATCACACAAGACGGCGGCAGACGCCAGATAGGCTGAGAATTGCCGACGCTATCGGCACTTGACGTAGATGCAGCCGATGACTGAGCTTCTAATCGCCAAGTCACAGCAAAGACCTACGCATTTAGTCCCGAGATTGTGCACTTCATTTGTTACACTATCAATCCGTACGCACTTTAGTCATTCGTCGTTTCGATGGAACACACGTGGATACAATGACCCAATCTATCGCACAAACAATGATCCCAACAACCGCGATCGATTGCTTTCAATGCAGAAGTCAGACGTCATCATAGAGGTCCAGACGTCATCATAGAGGTCCAGTCGAGGAACGGCAAGGCAGAGTACTTAACCCGAGTCTCGCAACTCATAGAAGCATCTTAAACTTTGCAAAAGATCAGAGTTTCAGAAATGACTTTCCACCTAACAGTACTTCTTATTGTGAGCGCACCGTTAGCCATTTCCGCAGCAGCCCTGACCCAGACGGGACCCACCGCAGCCTTACGGACTCTACCAACTATTACGAACTGTTCCACTGAGGCCATAGGCGGGGATTTCGACCATGCCACTTGCCAATACGGAGCGTGGCCTACGACCAGCGACCCGATCATCGACGAACGCACTCGCGTTCTCTCCATCCGGCATTCCTCCGTTAAGCCGGACGCCGTTAGACCCCTTCCACGTCTTCCACGCTTGCTTTCGTTGACTCTCTACACGGTGGCCACTTCCGACGTCTCCGGAGTGCCGCTTGACTTCCCTTTCCAGAGTTTTACGCGGTTGTTGGATTGAGCGAGACTAGAGACCTTGTATTTGTTTCACACGCAATTTACTGTTTTCAATGCGGAGCTTTTCAACGGCTTTTCCGGCCTGCAATCCCTCACCTTCTGGGGTTGTGGGATTGAAACCGTTTTCCCAGATGCTTTCCAATCGTTCGCTGCGCAGCCGGTATTAACTACGTTCGCAATGTGGGGAGAGGATAAATTAGAGGTGTTCCCGTGGGACGTGTTTGGGCCGGTGGCCAACTCGCTGCAGGTACGTCCGCTAGCTCGAGCTTGTTCGCTCAATTGTCTATGCAGTGACTTGAACGAATAGATTCATGTTTCTCTCGAACAAAACTCCTGAAAGTTCTAATATCTAGACACCTAAAACAGTGCTGATTGATTCAGCTCGAACTAACGTATATTACCGTACCGTCGCGATCTCAAGGGACAGCTAAGCGCCGCCTCAATGTAGCACATACAAACACACACCGGTCTAAATATACGACGCAAGGCGGGCGGAATGCACGCCTAGGGCATTCTACTGTCCCTTTAGTTCGCGACGGTACGGTATTCTAGATCGGCTAACTTATCAAAAAATTGCATGAAATGTCCAACGGCAAACTTAATTTAATTTCAAATTCTACAAGTCGAGAGCTCAGTTTGGGAGGCCCGAAAACCTTGATGTGTGTCTTTGACTTTTGAAACGCTTATCAAGCGTTGCCATATGAGGATTGGGGATATTCCAGAGCTATTTTTTATTTTAAACTATTTCGCTGCCGAGTAGAGAGTTATGGACTGTGTGTGCTGTGAGTCACCTGTCTGTGTTCAGCTTAATGTCTGATGAGGAAAGTAAAATAATATGTTCGTTTTCTTGTGTTCAGATTCAGCAGAAGTAGAACGTATTTCCCCAAACCCTTCCAGTATTAAAACCAATTGCAAAAACATTTAGTTCAATACAGTTCCTCAACGAGAAAGCATTCAATACTTCACTAGATTTTCATTTCAATAGATTAGATTACAATTCATTTTCATCAAAACTCAGCGGATTTTCATGGCGGCTATTATAACGCCCTTCTTCTTTGCAGTTTCTGACGTTCTCAGACAACGACCACCTAACCAGCATCGATTTCGCTTCGGAGATCTCAACCCTGTCTTTGCCCAATCTCAAACGTGCAGACATTGATTGGAATTCAGCCCTAACCCATCTTCCCAAACGGGTACTGGACAGTATCAGCAATCAGTACGCCCAAATGTACTTTAGCCTCAACGGCAATCTGTGTGCGGGATGTTCGATGCGAACTCTCCTCGACTGGGTGCGGGCCGGACCGAGTATCAACGGCCAGCGGTATCTGGATGCCACCTGTAATACTCCAACCGGTATGGATGGTTTCTTTTCAGGTCTTAGTGCGCACTGGCTGGCATATGTCGATCCATACTGCGATGTGACCACGACGCCGTCTACAGCGATTTAGACAGTAGCCACCTCCGTCCTGCCTGAATTGGCCACAATCCAAGTCGAGGTTCTGTAAGGTTCTTTAGCATAAGCCGTTCGATTTTGTCTACTTGGTTCGTTGTATAACTTCCATATACGTACACGAGTTATTATATAGGCTGAAGGAGTGTAAAGCCTTTACTTAAAGCCCTAAAGAAACGTCCTTTTATTGATTTCTTCCCAAAGTTTTCTTCCTCCTTCTTTCTTGGGTCGGCACTAAAAGCCATATAAGTACGGCAGAGGACGTGGAATGAGGCATCATAAAATATTCATTTCGTCTTGATAAATAATACTCTAAATACTCTAGGATTGTTCCCTCTCGTTTTGCCTTGCGTGTCCATAACCTTGGGTCGAACACACCCCACCATGTAGGAAGTCCTACAGTTCAGACAGACTTTACCACGATCCAGACAGAGCTTCCAGCGCTTCAAACGGAGCTGACCACAATTTCGGCTCAGCCGGCGACGATCCATACAGAGTTCACAACAGTTCAGGCAGATGTGACACAGCCAACGACGGGTCCTCCGACCACAAGTCAACCGGACAGCAGGACGGTTTTGTCTGCCCCGCAGTCATGTTGTACTGACCAGCCCACAGAGCCCAGCAATAGTGCACCTGGACTAACACTGCAAACACTTCTGACTATCTTCGCTGTAATGCTGATTGGTCTTTTGTCAGCAAATAGATAACTGTGTGCGAAGCATCGATTACAGATGAAGTCGATTTAGTATCTTGTAGTAATAGGACAAATTGTAGTCCGATACACTGCACAATATTGTATGTACTCGGGTAATTTGGAATTGCCCACTGTTACGCGTACTTTGCAACGAATACTAGAGCTTCAATTGACGTGAAACTAAAACTGGTCACTTGGAAATGAATTGATTCGAAGTGCGTCAGCAAACGTGTCAGGTATCCCTCTCACACAAAGACGTTTGTTCATACTCACTCGGAAGTACAATCGCAATCATATTAGCCAGAAAAAGATATATTCTTTTGTGAAATGTACGATGACGCCGACTGTTATTCTTCGCAGTGATTATGATGGTTCTTCATACATAGTCAGTGTTTTGCTGACCGAAAAAATATGCCGTCTCAAATTGCGATTAGCGGAGGAGCAGCTCGCTCCATGGCCACTAATTACTACGCGTGCTCTAGTACCGACCCAGTCATGGTTTTGAATCTTTGAACTGCAAAATATTAAATTTAGCTCGTTTTTATGCCAGCCCATCATCAATGCAGATGAGGCATCGCTCAATACCATTATGCCACTATTGCGGAAACAATGCCGAAAACAGGGAGGATAGATAAACTTGTATTTCAGCGAGATTAAGCATTTCCAGAAGCATTTCCTGACATCATACGCCGATCGCTCGATTACAGACAGTGTGGGATATTTATACCGAGTCGAACAACACAACCAGCAGACAAACAAATAGGCAAGCAGACAGATAGACAAACAAACAGACAAAAAGGCAGACGAATAGACAGACAGGTAGACATACATACATATATAGACAGACAGACAGACAGACAGACAGGCAAAAAGACAGGCAGACAGATGCGTAGACATAAAGATAGTAGGACAGGCAAACAGAAAGTCAGACAGACACAGACAGACAGACAGACAAACAGACAGACAAACAGACAGACAAACAGACGGACAGACAGACAGACACAACACAAAAAGATAAACAGACAAATAGACAGAGAAAGCCGTACTCAGACAGACACACAGACATGGTTCCATGTATCTATAACATACGAAGCCTGTTTGTTTGCATCCGAATTTTGGCAACCGAATCGGCCTTCCTCGTCGATTGATCTCCGAAACTCCTCGACGACTTCGCTTTTGTGGATGACAATTCCTTTTAGCCTTTCTTTGGCCAAATTGGATGGTCGTGCATTAGGCGTAACATCCACGATCTGACAGTCATCTTCATCTTCCC
Source organism: Hypsibius dujardini (assembly GCA_001579985.1). Classification (NCBI taxonomy): domain Eukaryota; kingdom Metazoa; phylum Tardigrada; class Eutardigrada; order Parachela; family Hypsibiidae; genus Hypsibius; species Hypsibius dujardini. Next base: position 19,954 of record LRSR01001897.1, on the reverse strand, counting down.
CGTGTCCACTTTCCCTTCCACTGCCGAACTTTCCCATATTTAAGTACATCCTCTTCCTACTCAGGCAATACCCCGATGCGAAAGATGAACCTCAGCGCCAAGCAAAATTGGGCTAATCGGCGAACCTTAGTCGAGTTCCCACTGGCTTAGCGCTGATGCTCAGTCAATGTTATAACCCACATAGAGGAATACTCTGCGCTACCTTAATTTAGCCTAGTCAGCTATCCCAAACTGCCTTAGCTCCGACTAGCCTCGTAACCTTTTCCCAACCAAGCAAAACTTGCCACTTAAAGCGACAACCAATCAATCAATCTACTGAATATAATTTATCCACGTACATAAATCAGGACAGAAAATAACGATTCTCAGAAAGTATGGCGAAAACAACAACCTTCGCAGCACTTATAACACAACATGAAAGCGCAATACTTTCTGCTGGTTAAGAAACAACTAGCATTGAACGAAATGGCTATGGAAGAGGCCAAAAAGACAAAAAAGATACGCTCGAATCGGATCGACTTTCACCTGTGGGGAGAAAGACGATCTGTTAATGATGGGCCGATAAGTGATCCACACTAGAAACTCAAAAAACGAAACACATGCACCGCTCTTACTTTAAAAAATAATCTGCAATTGATGGCAGCCGGTCGACAAAACGAAACCATCCTTCGGGTTTTGTTTTTGGTATCAGCAAAAGAAAAAACATGAGCTTGAAATGATCTTCAACAAAAGCCTTCCATGCAAGATATCATCGCTGAAGGAAAATTGAGGAGTCTCATTCCCTCTAAAATGACGGAAGCCATGAAAGGGCGGAAGTCAGGGACGGAAAAGATTTGTTTTGCAGGAAGATCAAGAAATGGTTTTTGAGCCGTTGAAATTTTTTGAAGTGTTTCTTGCTTGGCTTGGAGCACATGCGTTTGCCTAAATGTTCCTTAGTTGACGATGAACTTTCGACTAAGGAATGAACACCTCAGTTTAGGCATTTTCTGATTAGGCTAACCCATAACAAGCTGAACTTAGGCGCGGGATAGGTAAGTCAGTCGTATATAGGCTATTTTAGGATTGTTAACAGCGCGCCTACCGGTACGTAAGGCAAACCAAAACAGTTAGGGCTAAGGTGGCTCTCATAAACCCAACATGTGCTCCAATCAATTTCACATTTGCGATATATTTCTTATCTCATTTGGATGCACAGATGAATTGCAAACTTGATTTGAGTCTGAGGGAGTCTATTTTGACATTGGTCAGTCTGAAATATTCATCCAGAAAAATTGTAGAAGCATTGATGTTCAGGAATATCGTCGTTTCTCAGAGAGCAGTATCTAATTTCATCAGGAATAATATCAACAAGGAAGCCGGAAGTGATACTGCACCGTTGTCGATGAAACCTTGTGGCTCCCGAAACACCGAACTCCTGGTCTGGTGACGGCCATTGAAAAGGATCTTTCAGGACCGAATCCGCTGACCCGTTTTGCATCATCCTTGAAGTACGGTGTGTCGGCTGCAACTATTGTTTGCGTAGTTAGCCAGGATTTTGAGAGGAAGATGCGGAAAAAGTGCCCTATTTATATCTATCGAACAAGGAGGTTAAACAACGGCTGGACCGAAGCCCGAGATTCCTGTGCTACATCAACGGCCGGAAGTGGAAGAATGTTATCACCATTGATGAGGCCTGGGTGTATCTGACTGACGTTAACGGGATCTGAAAGATTTATTACGAGTTTCGGGGAGAAAGGAGTCCGGAAAGTTGGACCAAATTTTGGAAGGAATCTCACCCCAAGGGCGTCATTTTTATAGCCTGCGTTTGCTCTCGTGGAAAAACCGCGATCCGCTTCGTCAAAGCCGGAGCAAAAATCAACAGTGAGTACTACATCCAAAATTTTTTGAAGCCGCTTTTCAAGAACGACATTCGGAAACTATTTCCGGGAGAGCTTATAAACAAGGTCGTCTTCCACCATGACCACCTCCAGCACACTCTTCCGGAATCACCCAAGAATGGCTTCGAAATTCGGGAATCAAGTTCATTCCAAAAGATTACTGGATGGGTAATAGCCCTGATCTGGCCCCCATGGATTTTTGTGTGAATGGTCTGTTTAAGTGGAAATTGTTTGACTACGCTGCCACTACAGTGGCAGGTTTGAAACGGGTTATGCGAAAGGTATGGTCGAATTTAGACCAAAGTAAAATTAAAAACGCTTTGCGATCCTGGCCGAAACGTGTTAAACTTATGATTGAGGCAGGGGTTTCAAATCGAGCATGTTTTAAAAAATTTGAAGTGCAATAGTGCACGCGGGAATTAATTAAAAACTGAGCACCATCAAGTGGTTTAACCTCTGTACATGTCGTCTACTGAGTTCTGGAATGCGTTTGAGACAAGTTTTGCCACGCCCACGTGCCGAAACACTAAACAAAAAATTAAAAAAAAAATGTTTCTTTTTACATCTACGGGCTACAAAGTGCGTGCTCATAAAAACATCTTAAAGCTCGTCACGGCCTTACTGTGTGATATTTTGTAGATTGCGGTGGAAATTGTTGGACACTTTGAGTTACCCGGCTTAACAAAATAACGATATAAACTATACCGACTGTTTTGGAATTGGTTATAAAAAATAAACTGCAGCGCACTCTTCTAGCCCATTCAATGAATGCAACCTGATCCGCCTGACCATTTTAAACAGTTGAAGTTATCCAGTATGGCCCCCGGTACCCCTTGACTTGACAGTACTGTTCCATGCAGTAACAGTAAAGTACAGTTAAGGGCCGTTTATAGTTTGGATCTTTTGTCTCATGAGAAGTGTGCGTGACGTCATGCCCGCGTGCGCATAGCTCTCTCGCGTTGTATCTCATGTGAGACGCGCAGCGGATCGCGCAGAAAGCGATTTGCGTTGTATCTCACGTTGTACGCGTCACTATTTCGTCACGATCTTGTAATCTCACGCACAAATCCAAACTATAACAGCGCCTTTACAGTACATACAATATCTATAAGGTGTGTCATAACTAGCCACAGGGTTTTTCTTTACACCTTGTGTCATCGCTCGCCAAGTCTCATTTATGTATATAGGTGGTCATAAATGTATAGGGTCATACATGTAACTACTTCCTTGTAGTGGACAGTGGCAATCTGTTTACATCCGCTGCTTGGGACGCCCATCCTAGACTGCAAAAGTTTAATGGACTCTTCACCTGGGTGCAAGAGAGTGCCATTTGTATTTCCGACTGGTAAGAAAGACGGCTTTTGAAATCATTTTAGGCGTCATGAAATCAGAGACGCAACGGATCTTTTGCCCAGGGGCGAGGGGGAGACAACGACTTTCTCTCAATAGTGAATTGTACATTACACCAATCAGACCTCTGCCCCACGCCTCCACATCCCTCGGCGATCATAACAACTTTACGCCTCATTACGGGGGATGATTTTTTACGCTTTACGGATTGCACCCGGCCGGGGCGGGTTGCGGATTGCACCCTCTCAACTACATAAGTTAATAAAAGCCCCCCTCCGCCAGTCCCCAGAATTAATTATGTAGGTGCAATTATCCCATTGCCCTTAGTTATCCGTTGGGCTGTACCATACTGAGTACTTGAAAACCGAATCAGTGAGGTATTTCATATAGTGTCATTTTTTTAGATACTGTACGCTCCCGATTTCAAGGATCGATTAAGCCCCACCCCCGCTGATTCACATCAAACTTCAGCGGATCGTTCAGTTCAGTTCACTTGTCCGTGATTGGCCCGTTGGTTTTGCCTGACAGGCTACTCTACCTTGCTTGATTGAAATGATGATTGAACGGCATTTGCGAATAAAAATATTATCGCTCTTCCACTTTGGTCGATTGATTGTTTTGTTTCGTTTAAAAAAATGCCGCGTATTATTCACTCACCACGCAAAATTAATTGGATTCTCCAAAAATACCGGGAAAACAGTGTTTTCATTGCAAAGTTTGCGCAACAGGAGCACCTTCCGAAATCCTGTTTGCAGCGCTGGCTCAAGTAAGTTATTATTCCAGGCTCTGCTTGATCGATGTATTAACTCAATTATATTAAGGCCTGGTTGCAGGTGCTTGATTGACCTGATTGGTTGAATATTAGAGCTACTATTGATTGCCTAATTTACCGTTATTGACTGCAACTGATTCAGGTTTTGATTGGATTGATTCACAGCGTTATTTCGGGCGCCTGATTGGTTTGATAAGCAGTGCTAAAAAAACGGCCGCGAACTATTTTTAGCCTTTCAAATAGGCCGTTCAAAGCTCAGTACAGAAAGGAATTTCATAAGTGGCGAAAGATGCAGAAGAAATCAGATGCGACCAAGGGCAAGAACATGAAAAATCCAACTCGCCAGGACGTGCTGAATTTCACTTCAGCTGCTTGGGAGTCAATCATCGAGGAGTGCATTAGAAATGCGTTTTTAAAGTCCGAAATAACATTTGTGGAGTCATTTTTCGAAGTGGAAGAGGAAATGGCTGATTTGTAAGCTCGATTGCCGTTGATTGTTGATTTCGGTCTCAAAATTTTAAAGTCAATAAAGTTTGAGTGAATCTGAATGAACAACCAAGCGAGCGACGGAACGTGTTTTCGGGCCGGACCTAAAATCGACCCTTGAAATCGGGAGCGTACAGTACGAAAGAATATCATTAGGAGGTCGGAGTCATCGACTTCAGTAGTTTCATAAAGCCTGCCAGTAACCATTGGTTTGCCAATTTACAGCACTTTAGTGGTATTTTCTTTGGAACAGCTACTTTGCGAATTGAATCCCTTTCGCTACCTCAACGTCTTCACTCTCAAGAGGACTCTTTACACGGAGCTGGTCATCATCGTGCTGAACCTCCTGTGGAATTATCCGTACCTCGTTATCTTCAACCAGAAACAGCAGGTCTCATCACCCTCGCTCCATACATGGAACGCTACGATGACCAAAGTCGACGTTAGTATGCACAGGGACATTTCAAGGGATCGATGTACAACCCGAGATTCAACATGTCCATATCTTTGGGAATACAAAACTGAGAAAACTGAGAAAACTAACAAAGGGAACATTAAATTCTGTTAGACTTGTTTTGTATACGAGAAACATTGACTTATTTAATACGCGTAGTAATATCGTATTTTGTTATTATAGCCCTGTCAAAGCCCCACAAAATTTACTGTCGACATAACATACGATTCACATGGGCTTCACAAAACTGTAGCGGAGAACGTCAAAGTCTTCTTTGGAAGAGCAGCATTTCGAAGATTAAGGTCACCACTCCATCTTTTTATTATTCGATTGCATTCTCGGATTTCTGTTCAAAAGTTGTCGCAACACTACTTTGGAGCGTTAATGTTAATCTATTTTAGAACTAAATTTGTAGAATTAAACGAAAAAACATTATTTAATTATCCCACGCTTAAAATAAATCCTTCCATTCTTCCTTTTGTCTAGGCCAAAGAACAGTGATAGATGCTTCGGTGCAAAATTGATTATTTTCCGGTGATTAACTACAACTGATAAAAATATAAATCTTGTATTCGAGAGTGCGTGGGTCGGATCCCTTTTCTGCCATTAGTTAACAGGAACGAATTTACACTTTTTCAGATTATTAGCTGCGTCAGTATCTGGGTGACATTGTTGGTGACCATCATACTCTTGACCAAAGCCATGGCCAAGCATGCCCGAGCACGCCAGAGGATGGTTAGCGAAAGTCATCACGGCTCGGCAAGCAACAGTTCCAAAGGCCGCACCAACTCCATCCTCCTGCTCTGCTCCGCTATTATCTATTCCGTCACACAATTCCCCTTTTTGATCAACAATCTTCTCAGGATGGCCGAAGGTAAATGTTAGACAATGATTTTTCTGCATCTACTCATTATGGCGGAAGGTAAATTTGTACAGTTATGTTACCCAATGTACAGTACTTGCTCATTTTGCCACTCCATCGGAACGAAGTATTTTCCAACAGAAATCGCAGACTCATCAAATTAGCGATATCGTTTTACGTGCTGCAATGAACGCACAATTGAAATCACCCATGAAATCACTCCAGAAATTGATTCGTACGTTTAAGTCATTTGGCGAATTCGCCGTTTCCTATATATTTTATTCCAATGAAGCTACGTTGATTGTGCCTAATCATGCGTACTCGTATCAGTCCCCTTCGGATTCTGTTTCCGCGTCGATAAAGTATAGCAGGACAACTTGTCCCGACCTTAGTTCAATAAAAGCGAAGAACGAAGTCAAAATTTTGCAAAAAATCCAAAGTGAAACAAATCATTAAGTGAATTAGTAGGGAGAGAATTTATTTTAAACTTCGACAGCGCCAGAAATCCTCAAGCTGTTTACAGCAACAACTAAACGGGTCAATGGGCGAGTTTATAACGCGTCAAACGAGAGGGTTAGTTTCGCTATGATGCTGGCCGGATAAGTTGGTCATTTCCGGAGAAGAAACAGCTGTCATGCAGCGTTAACCTTATAGGCTATCAAAATTCGTCCGAACAGGGATCGGTCGTCTGCCTCGGGCAGACAGGCGAAGAATAATGAAGTCGAAAAAAATTGTCGTCCTATCTCGAGTGAGCGGTATATCACATCCTACGGGAAAAAAGAAAAAGCGCAAGAATAGTTAGGAGTGTAGCTGAAGGATGGAGTTCTTGAAACATCTCGAAGCGATCTTGCTCGTTGAAGGATAAACAAACGAGTAACAGACGAGTAGCGTTTGCATACGCGGGAGAGAAAAATATGTGAACATGGAAGGAATTTACTGACAGAGAGACTTTGAAATCGATATTTATGAGATTGACAGAGGAATAAGCGGCACTTTAACTGCGAACGTACATGTATAGATGCCACTTCGAGGAATGAAATCTCCGCTTGAGAACAAGTTGATGGGATGGAAAGTTATTCACTATACGCGAGAAAGACCCGGGGATTACTAATGTCACTGGGGAATCTTAAGGTTCAGGGTCATAATTTCTTGGTATAGTGTATGCAATACTCGTGTATTGCTTGAGAATGGAGTCCAGACGAAGCATGGCGGCAGAAAACGACGCCGTGGGGAAATCACGATTGGCGCTTTTTACAGTGCGTGAGAAAGTCTAAGCATTTGGAGGCCCAGTTGAGCATCTTACGGTTTAAGTAGCGCTGATAATGCGACATGCATGGCAATTTTTGCATTGAAACGCCCATCAATTGTCGCGGGATACTCTATAATCATTTTGCCCCATCCCCAACTGTGTGCCTCCAACTTGGTCAGTAAAATACATTGCAGGCGCAAGTGGCAGATGATTCTATAATTATTAAACCGGACATTGATCTTTCAACCATGAACAAAAAGCTAAACAAATGCCCCTTTTTCTGGCCTCATACAAAAATAATGATTTCGAAATAAATGCTAAGCTGTGCCAAGGTTCAATTAAACTGCTATAACTGCTTTTTTCATCCCTTTCTCTTTCGCTTAATTTCAGAACCGCCTCACTGTTGGATCAACATTCCCCAAAAGGCCGTCGCATTGGCCCTCGTATTTGGCGAGAATCTCTCCATTCTCGGCTACGCCATTGATTTCTTCGTTTATTACCTCTCCTCCACAGGTTTCCGGCGGCAAGTGCGATCGCTCATTGCCGAATCTAAGACCAATGGGCAGGGTGCCTCATTCAGCTCCAGCGACTGCGACGGAAAGAGGCCACTTCAATCCAGAACGGCTTAGCGGAGAACTGCATCGTCAAGATAACGGTTCCCCGGTCTTTTTTCTGCGTTTGACTATTGTTACATGTGGACTGAAATTTATTAGATGTACTGCCTGCCATTTTCTGTCAAACTGTATTAGCTTTCCCCGCGGTGACTTAACTAATTCTCTAATGTCTGATTTCCGATCTGTAGTAGGAAGATCTCAAGACTTTCTTCTGCGCTTTTTTGACGTCACATATGTGAACATATGGGAACTGAATGTTATTTAAGCAGATGTGTTGTGTCGCGTTAATGAAAGGTACTAGTTGTTCCGAAGGAGATGCCGATTTATCAAGGACATCTCCAATACAGTATTGCCTTTGTAATCCTTAGAAAGGAGATCTGCAACTGTTATCAAAAAACGTGTTACGCTGTCGAAGCGTCGTTTGGCAGACCTTGTGGTGACATGCAAAATCGTCAAAATGCCGCCGGGAGGCACGGGACATATTTGTGTCATATAAATGGAAAACTCATGACTCATTGCGAAATAATAGAAAACTATAGTGAGCTTTTTCCAATCGTCCAAAGAAGATTATTATTTTATCTTTTCGAACACATTTCATCGCAATTATCAATTATTCTCTTATCTTGCAGTTACCCCGCAATACTCACGGTCGATACCCTACCTAGACTTCCTGTGAACGCTTGGACTTGTCGAGGACCCTGTCTTTTCCAGGGTAGGAGAAGACCGATGTGTCACATTCCAGGCACCTTATCATCACATACATCTGTTCATTTCAAACCCCCTTGCATCTATGCGTCGAGAGCAAAGGACAAGCGTCCGGAAATAAACTGCATCCTCTGTTTATTGAGTCGAACTTATAATGCTCTTGTCCCGGAAGAACCCTTGCAACATTGGCAGCCTATCAAATGATTGATTACCAACGGATTGTGAAATTGTGACTCATCCGCGGTGGGCGTCGGAACGTACCCATGGAACATATCTCCAATGCCTCCTATCACACAAATCCATCCCCTTTGCATCTTCATTGCACTGTCATCATCCCCTTCGTCGTGAGATGGGCGTAACCCTTTCCCCTTCTCAGCCATTTCAATTCGATTGGAACCTTTTTGCGTGTCCGCTTGTACAGTAATAATTCAAGCCCAGTCCGGGGACACAGTCACTCAACGGAGAGCCAAGTATACGATTTAATAGTCACTGGGCCGACAATGTACGTGCTGGATTAGTTCCTTACGACGGGGGGGGGTGTGGGTGGGGGCATGTCAGACGCCCAGGGGACGTACGTCGACATGATAGTAGGCTGATAGTCGCTTCGTGATAAATTTTTTTTACACGAACTACAATCTCTCTGTACGAAGGAATATAACATCCTATCCGACATTCCATACCGCAAAAGATCCATCTCATAATATCGATGTTACCGCATTATGCAGCGACCCGTTGTGCTTATAGTTTTTACCTTCTCTCGGCGTATATAATTTGGAGGGGTTCAGTCTAGCGCTTGCTATGCGGTATTCAATTCATTGGTCCTCTGTCTTTTACCGCTTGGATCAATAGAGAGTTTGTATTACGTTTCGTCTCTTATCAAATGGTGATGGCGAACCTGTCTAACCCGGTAGTTGAGATCCTGAACGCTCAAAATGTAACTGCTGATCATGGGAACAACGACTCAGACTCTCTCAGCTGTCATTGGCCGCAAGAAGCACAACCATTTCCAACCGACTTGCAGCACTTTCCCGCGCTCTGGATCTCCATCATCGGTCGACCCATCCTGATCAGTCTGGGAACGATCGGAGGTCTGCTGATTTTTCTGGTGCAGATGCGAGAGAAGAAGAAAGCCACGACCAATGTTTATCTCATGGTGATGTCACTCTCCAGCATCTTCCTCATGTGGGTAGAGTCATATGCCACTGCTACACATTAGACGAAATGCGCTTTGAATCACCCCCAACTTAATTCCAACTTCACGTCATTTGTAAACCGCGCGATTTGGGAAATACTCAATCACCGTTTTTCACAAATGACGCCCCTTTTCGTGAGTGAAAAACGCCATCACCGATCTTCACTTACAAGATCCACGATCGGCCCATATTTCAATCAATGCGCGAGAGCGTGAAATAGAACGTGAATTAAGGACGGCATGATGTGGGAATTAAGTTGGAATGATTGAAATCGCACAAGCTCTGTTCTTTCGAATATATACCGGTTGTCGTTAAAACCAATCCTTGGTACTGTGGGTTTATAAGCATTTATGGGGGGGGTGGCAAAAAAGCAACGTAGTGGGTTGCTATGTACTTCACCGTTACGGCTTAGGCTTAAAGTCCCCCTTCCCCCTTTTTGACTATACTTCATTTTACGAGTGCTGACCAATGTCCCTTCAGGGGATTATAACAAACGTAATTATTTTGGAAAGCCCCACTGTACAAAACCGTGACGTTTGGAAATCGGCCAACTAAATGCCCTGACCGAAATTCAAGGGGTGAAGAAAAAGGGGTCATTTTTTTGCTTAACACTTGTACAGGCAGGGTCTGATATTTAGGGTTTCCATTTTTTTGTGAGAGGGAAACTCAAAAACAATCTTCAATTTATTAAGTAAGGGGATAACGGTCAACCTCGAAAAAGGCGAAAGTGGAAGGGGACAAGAAGGGGGAAGGGGAGAGGGACTTGTAGCCTAAGCCCACCATTACGCTCCTTTTCCGAGTTTGACTAGGAGAAACCCCCCCCCCTCGCACTAATGCGTGAATCTTTCAGCTCTCCTGATACTGTACGCTCCCGATCTCAAGGGTCGATTTTAGGTCCGGCCCGAAAACACGTTCCGTCGCTCGCTTGGTTGTGCATTCAGATTCACTTCAAATTTATTGACTTGAAAATTTTGATACCGAAATCATCATTTCAATCAAGCAAAGTAGCGTAGCCTATCAGGCAAAAAAACCAACGGGTCGATCACGAACAAGTGAACGGAATTGAACGATCCGCTGAAGCTTGATGTGAATCAGCGGGGGTGGGGCATAATCGACCCTTGAGATCGGGAGCGTACAGTATGTTACTAAGGGGTCCAGGGTATCCCCTTCCAGTTCCTATTGTCAGTACCGTCCATGTATCCTTATGATGTAGGTGGTCAACATTTCCAAACTACGTCCTTCTGGTTTGGAGGGGAAACCTCTTCACGTCCGGCGCCTGGGATGCCTATCCGAACCTGCAGAAGTTCAACGGATTCATCACTTTCATGCAAGAAAGTGCCATTTGCATATCTGATCTGTAAGCAGCATATTTGTAGGTCTGCATTGGCAATAGAGCAATCCACTTATATTTTCCTGCCATGAATGGTCCGACTTGATGATCTGTAAGGAGAATTTTCGGCCCTATTATCACCGCAGTGCGCAATCGAACCAGAAGGCACTATTTATACTATTGAAATTTATGACGATGGGTAGTAGAGACTGTAATTTCATCAGGTATGAACACGGCAATTTGAAATATTTAACGTTACCGATAAACCAGAATGTCCTATTTAACCTTATTGATAAGCAGAAATGCTGTATATGATCATGTGAAATTGATGGAAAAAATGCGCTTGAAGATGTCAGAGATACCATTTACTGTAACATACCAGCGAGCCATAAAGTTGATTAGCATACTTTACTCGTTGCAGTACCCTGGTGGTATTCTCGGTGGAACGGTTACTCTGCACATTGAATCCATTTCGCTACCTCAACGTCTTCACTCTCAAGAGGGCTCTTTACACGGAACTGCTCATCATCGTGACGAGCCTCTTGTGGAATTCTCCGTATCTTGTTATCTTCAACAAGAGGCAGCAGGACTTATCGCCCTCGCTCCAGGCATGGAATGCTACGATGACCAAAGTTGATGTCAGTAAGCACAAAAACGTTTCAAGGGATCGATGTACAACTCAGGGTTCAACTTGTCCATATTCTCGGGAATAAAAACAATTTGTGAAAACTAACGAAGGGAACAAAGGGAACACTAAATGTTATCAGCCTTGTTTTGTATACAGTACGAGAAACATTGACTTATAATTTAATACCTCGTATTAATATTGTGTTTTATTATAGCCGCCTGAGAAGTCCCACAAAATTTACTGTTGAAATAAAATACGCTTCGCCGGGGATTCACTAAATACGCCGGAGAACGTCGAAGCCTTCGTTTTGAAAGAGCAGAATTTCGAGGATTGAGGTCGCCACTTCATTTCCGGGCCATTTATTTATCAGATTACATTCCCGGATTTTTATTCAAACGTTCTCAGAACTTTACATGGCGGCGTTATTGTTAATCTGTTTTAGAAATAAAGTTGTACAACGACTCACCAAAAATGTATTTAATTTTCCCACGATCAAAAAAAGTCTTCCCATTTTGCCTCTTGTCTAAGCCAATGAACAATGACATGGACGCTTCAACGCAGAATTATCTATGTTTAGGTGGTTAGCTGCGTCAGTATCTGGATGACTTTGTTGGTGATCAACGTACTCTTGACCAGAGCCATGGCCAGCCATGCCCGAGCACGCCAGGGGATGGTTAGCGAGAGTCAAAGCGCATCGGCAAAAAGAAGCAGCTCCAAAAGTCGCACCAGCTCCATTCTCCTGCTCTGCTCCGCTGTCATCTATTCCGTCACACAATTCCCCTTTTTGATCTACAATCTTCTCACGATGGCCGAAGGTAAAATTTATGCAGTGATTTTGCTACATTGGAGCTTTCCATTTACCAAACGATATTAGCAAAACGCCTCTTGCGGATTAAAACAGGTCCGCGAATTTAGACAAGGCGTGCTAAATTCTAAATTCGCTTGAAGATTTTTCAAGAACTCCATCCTTCAGCTACACTCCTAACTGTTCTTGCGCTTTTTTCCTGCAGTATGTGGTATACTGCTAATACTAAGGGTATTCAAAGTTCGCTTATTTGCAGCAATTATCTCGCTAATTCAAACTCGCTAATCTCCCTGGTTTTGAAGATAAGCGAGAAAAGCAGCCAAGGAGCTGCTTTTCTCGCTTATCTGCTCGCTAATTGTGTGCATCTGTCTTGTGAGTGGTCCATGTCAGTTGAGATAAGCGAAGGAGACACAGCCTCAGGTAAGCCAGAGGGCGTGTCCTCGTATCACCGTTGCAAGGGCGTGCAAAACCAGGGAGATTAGGGAGTTGGAATTAGTGAAATAATCGCTGCAAATAAGCGAACTTTGAATACCCTTAGTATTAGCAGTATACCACATACTGCAGGAGAAAAAAGCGCAAGAACAGTTAGGAGTGTAGCTGAAGGATGGAGTTCTTGAAACATCTTCAAGCGATCTTGCTCGTTTAAGGCCCAACAAACAAGTAACAGATGAATATCGTTTGCATACGCAGAGGAGAAAGATATGTGAACATGGAAGGGATTTACTGACAGAGAGATCTTGAAATCGATATTTATGAGATTGACAGAGGAATGAGCGGCACTTCAACTGCGAACGTACATGTGTAGATGCCACTTCGAAGAATGAAATCTCCGATTGAGAACAAGTTGATGGGATGGAAAGTTATTCTGTGTACGCGAGGAAGTTATTTATACAAATAGTTTGTCGACGCGGCTGGCTGTTCACATTTAGTTAGAAGCTATTGACCCGGGGAGGACTGTTGTCGCTGGGGAAACTCAAGGTTCAGGGTCATAATTTCTTATTATGCGGTATGTGTATGCATAGTACTCGTATCTTGTATGAGAATGGGGTCCAGACGAAGCATGCTAGCAGAGAAACAAAAACGCCACTGGGAAATCACGCTTTGCACTTTTTACAATGCGTGAGGAAGTCTGCGCATTTGGAAGCCCATTTGATCGTCTTACGGTTCAAGAACCGCTGATAATGTGACATGCATGCCATTTTTTTATTGAAACTGTTCGCCCATCAATATTCAAGAATATACCCCATAATCATTTAGCCCCCCCCCCAGCCCACCTCGTCCCCGTGTGCCTCTAACTTTGTCAGCTAAATACATTGCAGACGCAAGTGGCAGAGGACTCTATAATTATTAAACCGGACATAGATCTTTCAACCATGAACAAAAAGCTAAACAAAATGCCCCTTTTTCTCGCCTCATACAAAAATAATGATTTCGACATAAATGCTAAGCTTTGCCAAGGTTCAATTGAACTGCTATAACTGCTTTTTTCACCCCTTTCTCTTTCGCTTAATTTCAGAACCGCCTCACTGTTGGATCAACATTCCCCAAAAAGCCGTCGCATTGGCCCTCGTATTTGGCGGGAATCTCTCTATTCTCGGCTACGCCATCGATTTCTTCGTCTATTATCTCTCCTCCACAGGTTTCCGGCGGCAAGTGCGATCGCTCATTGCCGGATCCAAGACCAATGGGCAGGGTGCCTCATTCAGTTCCAGCGACTGCGACGGAAAGAGGCCACTTCAATCCAAAACGGCTTAGCGGAGAACTGCATTGTCAAGATATAGGTTCCCCGGTCTTTCTTCTGCGTTTGACTATTGTTAAATGTGGACTGAAATTTATTAGATGTATTCTCTGCCACTTTCTGTCAAACTGTATTAGCTTTCCCTGTCTTCTAATGGAGCTCCTCATTTCCTGTTTTTGAACGCGTTCATCCAAGATTATCAATTATTTGCTGTCTTGCAAGTTAGCACTGTTTAGACCGTTTTCGGTGTCGCTTAGTGCACTGAGCATAGCTCCTCCTACCTACTGCTGCCCGATGTGTCATTCTTTCCGGCATTTGCCAGTTTGAGGCCGAAATGTTTCTAAGAGAGAATTCAGTGTGCCGTGTTTTAAAGTTTCCCATTGGTCGTCTGGTTCCTCTCTCGTGTTAATGGGCACCCTTCGACATCCTTCCGCTGAATGACTCAGCTTCGCCAAGGACTTGAGGCGAATCATCACCTGTGGAGAGTACCTTGCCTAGCATTCCAGTTCGACAACGTGACCTTGTCTGAGACCACCCATTTTTGATTTCTGCCCATATCACATCTGCAAGTGCTGATTCCAATGTGATATGTTCCAGGGTAGTGGAAAGCCAGTATCCCATTCCAGGACTCTTTCCCCGCGTATGTATTTTCATTTCAAACTCCCTCGCATCAATGCGTCAAGAGCAAAAGAAAATTGCCGGTAAATTAACTGCATCCTCTGTTCATTGAATCGAACTCATAATGAGCTTCCCCGGAAGGACTCTCACTACATTAAATAACCGTCACACCAACCCATAAAATTGATGAATTGCGACGGGATTGTGACATTGTAACTCGCTTGCGATGAGCGCCTCACAACGTACCCATGGAACACATCTCCAGTGCATCCTAGCACGCAAATCAATTCCATTCGCATCTTCCTTCCACTGTCATTATCTCCTCTGTCATGTCATTTTCCTCCCTGTCAGCCATTCCAATCTGATTGGCACCTTGTCGCGTGTCCGCTTATACAGTAATATAGTGTAATTCAAGCCCAGTCCGGGACCCCGTCACTCAACGGGGAGTAAACAATACGGTTTAATGGTCACTGCCGACAATGTATGCGCTGGATTAAGTTCTTACGACGGGGGGGGGGGGAGGGTATGTTAGACGCTCAAGAGACGCACATCGACATGACAGTGGGCGGACAGTTTGCGGTAATCTAATTTTTTTATGCAAAATACAACTTCCCGGCACGAACCAATATAACCGACATCCCATACCGCAAAAGACCCATCTCATGGTATCGATTTCACCACATTATGCAGCGCCTCGTTTCGTATTAGAATCGGAAGCCGTCGCCCCTTCTACAAATCCCGCTGGATCGCTTCACACGTTGCTTAATCATTCGGGAGCGTGTTTTTTCACCTTCTCTCGGCATATATAACTGAAAGGGGTTCAGTCTGTGTGCAGGCTATGCTGCACTCAACTCGTTGGTCCTCCATATTTTACCGCTTGGACCAACAGAGAGTTTTGTATCAAGTTTCGTCTCTTTTCAAAGGCGTGATGGCGAACCTGTCTACCCCGGTGGTTGAGATCCTGAACGCTCAAAATGTAACTGCTGATCTTGGGAATAACGACTCAGACTCTCTCAGCTGTCATTGGCCGCAAGAAGCACAACCATTTCCAACCGACTTGCAACACTTTCCCGCGTTCTGGCTCTCCATCATTGGTCGACCCATCCTGATCAGTCTGGGAACGGTCGGAGGTCTGCTGATTTTTCTGGTGCAGATGCGAGAGAAGAAGAAAGCCACGACCAATGTTTATCTCATGGTGATGTCACTCTCCAGCATCTTCCTTATGTGAGTATGGATGTATAGTTCTGCTACACTTTCAACGATTGAAACGGTGTTTTGACACGTTTTGACACGTTACGACATGATAAGCAACAACAACTTATTCTTAAATTACCATAGCTCAAATAGTTGTTTCTTGACTGAGATCTTGGAGGGTAATTGCTGCATGTAATGATGTAATGCAAGATTAGAAATTGGAACTAACCCCCTTTGTCGGATTGAGGATTGGGTCGGAGGGGAGGGCAAGCTTACTGGAGGGCATGATAAAGAAATGCTACCCCACCCCCACCCCGTACGGTGGAAGGGGTGGGGTGGCATTTTCATGTAAAATGTCTAATTTCAGCCTCACCATTCAGTCACTTTGGAATGTAAGGGGCACCGCCCCGTCGGCCCAACGATCAATCCGCCACTAACCCCTTCTACTACATAGTCAGTACAGACGATATACGTATAGGTGGTCCACATTTCCAAACTACGTCCTCCTGGTTTGGAGCGGCAATCTTTTCACGTTCAGCGCCTGGGTTGCACATCCAAACCTTCAAACGTTTAACGGATTCATCACATTTGTGCAAGAAAGTGCTATTTGCATATCCGATTCGTAAGTGTATGTCAGTCTACAACGGCAGTCGGAAGTCAGAACTAAACGATGCACCATGGTCTACTGTCGAAATGGTTGGGCCTAGACATTTTCAGAG
>LRSR01001895.1:0-10775 GCA_001579985.1 Hypsibius dujardini | reverse complement strand
CACAGACACAGACACAAACACAGATGCAGACACAGACACAGACACAGACACGACAGCAGCGACAGAGCCAGAACTGGACGCAGCTAACCGGTCTCAATCTTTTCTAGCGCCTTCTTGAAAGAGAGCGCAGATCCTGTCATTCCGGAGATGAACGCTCGCATCGGTCTCATAACTAATCTCAACATGGAAGTTGCGGAGGATCTCCAAATCGCCAATTACGGCATCGGTGGTCACTACGACCCGCACTACGACCACTTCCGCACGAAATTCGACATTAACCACCACCAGATCGACGCGAAATGGGGCGACCGGATCGCCACCTTTCTCTTGTACATGACCGACGTCGACGCGGGCGGCGCTACGGTCTTTCCCCGCCTCAACCTCACCCTCTACCCCGTCAAGGGCAGCGCCGCGTTCTGGTTCAACCTCCATCGCGACGGGCTGGGGGACGAGAATACCCTGCATGCCGGGTGCCCGGTTTTGTCTGGGACGAAATGGATCTCCAATAAATGGATTAGGGAAAAGTGGCAGGACCGAACGAGGCCGTGCGGACCGCAGCCGGACAGTCCGGAGTGGGAGAACGGCTGGCCGAAAGACAAACCTGTGATAGAGTAAAGTGCTTTGTGTATTTATTCCACATTTCCATATCTCTTCTGCCATGTAGATTTGATGATCGTAATGCTCTCGATGCAAAAAAACGCTCACTCCAATAAACCTTCAATCTCTGTGTACCAGGACATTTATTCTTACCGTACTTCAAGTCCAGGGAACTTGGGACCTGTAACTTGTCTGTAACTTGCCTGTAACTTGCTGTAACTTGTCTGTGACTTGCCTGCGACTTGCCTGTAACTTGCTGTAACTTGTCTGTGACTTGTCTGTAACTTGCCTGTAACTTGTTGTAACTTGTCTGTGACTTGCCTGTGACCTGCCTGTAACTTGCTGTAACTTGCTGTAACTTGTCTGTGACTTGCCTGCGACTTGCCTGTTACTTGTCTGTAACTTGCCTGTGGCTTGCCTGCCATTTGCCTGTAATTTGCCTGTGACTTGTCTGTGACTTGCCTGTAACTTGCGTCACCTCTCAGAGGGCGCAGATCGGAGCGTCCAGAGCGATCGGAGCGCTTGTTTGTAATAGCACAATAAAAAATAATACATTTTCATGTTACAACCAGCCTTCACGTGTCGTTCGGTCAGCTCTCACGCAATCGAAATCTAATAGTCGAACACCATTTTTATGGGAAAAATATAAGTCCGACGACCTTGATGTGTGATCACTCGACGACCTGACCGGTAAATCCATATGTT
This sequence comes from Hypsibius dujardini, assembly GCA_001579985.1. Classification (NCBI taxonomy): domain Eukaryota; kingdom Metazoa; phylum Tardigrada; class Eutardigrada; order Parachela; family Hypsibiidae; genus Hypsibius; species Hypsibius dujardini. Next base: position 9,473 of record LRSR01001895.1, on the reverse strand, counting down.
AAGTTGAAACTTTGCAGTATAGTTCTTCACCTTGCCAACTCCTCCAATTCAGTCAGTTCCTTGAGCCATCTTTACAATACAGAATCATCTCGCTCGTTGAACGTGTCTTAACTTTGCCTGAAAAGCAAAACATGAAAACGACGTTTTTCCTCTTCCCGGTCTTGGTCTCATCGGTCCTTTTGCATTCAATCTACGCACACGGTTTGTACTAGTACATTCCCAGTTTAGGTTTGGATCGGAAGGGGGCGGGGCTAGCTTTTCCAAGTACAGTAAAAAATATCCCAGATTGTTGTTTCAGTGCACGTTACAATCGACGACCCATCATCAGCATTATCGTCCTCAATGTGCGGGGTAGCCACTAATTCGATCGAAGCGATCTACCCTGGAAGCGCCAACCGCATTGTTGGCGGTAAGACTGCCCAGGAGCGGAGTTGGCCTTGGATTGGGGCCATAGTGAGGAAGCCGAGCATCTGGTCGGCGATTTATCAGCAGACTTGTGCTGGAACACTGGTAAATGAAATGTCTCAGGCATTGGTGGCATCTCGTTTTATATACACAGACACAGACACAGACACAGACACAGACACAGACACAGACATAGACCCAGACATAGACCCAGACATAGACATAGACATAGACAAAGGCATAGACACAGACACAGACATCGGTAGATCTGTTTATGCTCCTGATGTGTATATAGATCAATGCTCAATGGGTCCTCACAGCCGCGCACTGTGTCGACCCGACTGCAAAGTTCATCCGGCAGAACCTCATCATGCTGGGCGCGACCAACCTCACCGCAGCCTTCGCCAATGCCTCTGCACATGTTCGGCCAGCCAATTTGTACAACATTGCCAAAGTCATCGTGCATGAGCAGTTTGACGTGCCGAGCGGAACGTTCGCTAACGACGTCGCTCTCCTGAAGCTCGCAGAGGTATTTCTGGATAGACCGGAGAGTGATTAGTGTCTGTCTTTCATCAGCCGGTTACCACCAGGCATTACTTTACGATCAACTCTGTCTAGCCAGTGCCCTTCTTCTCCGAAACGATATCTCCGGCATGCCTTCCGACGGCCAGTATTTACGATATACCGGCCAACAGCCTGCTGGACGGAGGTCGACGGGTTTGTTTCACCGCCGGATGGGGCCTGCTTGCTGAAGGAGCACGTAAGTCGAGAAACCGTAAGATGTTCTTATTCGTCGATGAAGAAAAGCGGCCAGGGAAAGGGACGTGAAGAATTTGTCTTTCCATCCAAATCGACATCGTATTCCTCCCTTGGAATCACATTATGTTGCTTGATTGAAACAGCTGGACTGAGGGACGGCGTGGGAAGCGGAAGCAACACCCTCTTGCAGGTCAACGTCGTCTCATACAGCGCGGAGGTGTGCACATCCACACTGGGCATCTGGTTCAAGCCGGAATACAAAACGGTAAGCGCTACCGGGTTCGGATGTAGGGTCCTCGCTACCCTCACATTGAGTGTATCTACACTCAGGCCGACCGAATTAAAGGGTGGTCGGAGTTTGAGCCAAATTTGGCCAATGCGTTTAGCTCTTTCTCACATCGCTTGATTCATTGATTTAACACCGGATCGCCAAAATAATTCAAAGCCAATCAATCGATCGACTGAGCAAAGACTGCGTGGTCAGGTGTAGTCAAAAACAGCTGCAGGCACTAGCCAAAATGGCTCAAACTCCGACCACCCCATTTTGCTCGGCACCGGTAAGAATTTGACTTCAATTCGGTCGGCCTGAGGTTTTTGCCAGGTGTGTATGCTACATAATAAGGGTTTTCAAAGTTCGCTTATTTGCAGCGATTATTTCGCTAATTCAAACTCGCTAATCTCGAAGATAAGCGAGAAAAGCAGCCAAGTTAGACACACTTGGTTAGACCTGCTTCATAGAACCGTAATCCCGCGATCTCAGGGGACACTTTTTTGCCCTACCAGTTAATTTGATCCACCCCGGATCTTATCTCTTCATCCCCGTTTGCTATTGTTTGCCTACAATCAATCAATCAACTGATCCGATGTAAGTTTGTCAATAAATTCCGCTTAACCAATCAATCAATCGCTGCCAAGTTGGTCTTAAATTTCAACCAATCACGACACAGTGAATCCGATTGAACAGTCAACCGATGACTGGAAGGGGTGGGGCTTAACTGTCCCTTAAGATTGGGGGAATACGGTAGTCATTAAAACTGCTCTCGAATCTGTCCGTCCGTCCGTCAAGTCGCTCTCATTTTCGGACATTTGGATATTTAACATTCCGTGCAACCCTCTACCGTTTTCGGAGAGCCTCCGACGTTCCGATGTCCCGTCGAACTACGGCATAAATTCCGCATGCCTGTCCGTCGAGGTTTTTGCATGTGTTGGTCCCTCGAACCGACCGTTGTATCTACAAGACCTCTGACTCGCTATAATTCCGACTATTCCCCACATTGTTTCTCTATCCTCAAACCATCCGTCTCACCTATCCGTCGTCCGTCTCGCCTGTCCGTCGTCCGTCTCGCCTATCCGTCGTCCGTCTCGCCTGTCCGTCGTCCGTCTCGCCTGTCCGTCGTCCGTCTCGCCTGTCCGTCGTCCGTCTCGCCTGTCCGTCGTCTCGTCCATCCGTTATCTGTCTTATCATACGGGATCCACTGTCAACTCTCTATTTTGCCGTAAGAAATGGTAAAAGTTTTGTACGCAGACATACAATTGCGACGTGTGTTCCGGTAGACCGTCTGCTCACGGTACTCCGACTTGGATTAACCGCTTATTTTGTTGCTTTAGCTTTGTGCCGGCACTGACTTGGGCGGTAAAGACGCCTGCACCGGCGACTCCGGCGGTCCCTTGGTCTGCAAAGCCGCATCGGGGGCCTTCGAGCTCCAGGGCGTGGTTTCGATGGGCTTCGGCTGTGGGGAGGCTCGGTTCCCCGGCATCTATGCCAACGTTTTCGCCCTGAAAAGCTGGATAACTGACAAGATAACGACAAATTGAATACTGCTAGATCTTAGAGCGACTCTGTCACGATCGGCTTGGCTTCAGACGGTTATACTTCGCTACGTTTAGATTTGAAGTCTCCTGCTTTCTACTGTGAGTACATAAGATGTAAGTAAGTCGGGCACAACTTCGGTTTTTGAGCCGAATCTCTCGGCTGCTTGCGCCTATTCAATAAAGAGTGATTAATGATCATTTTCTTTGGTTGCTGACTGCCCAAAACAGGTCAGACTGTGCCGTATAAATATGTCTATATCAGTCAGACGGTCATTTGGATAGTTCAGACAGATTTCGGCTTTGGAAAGAAGCTTGCGATTATCGTTGGATTGTCACTCGATCGTGACTGAGAATAAGCTTCTCACAGACAATCATATTAACAGACAGTCCTTTTTTCGCATATCTCTTCCCTATTTGCCTTTGACAAGGGCCAACAGCTTGCTCTTGACATCGAGCGCAACCTTTTCCTTTGACTGCCACATTCTGGCCAAAAAGTTGATGGCCTTGTCCGCGATCGCGCGCCACGTGTCCCTCTGCCCGGGGAACCGTTCCTCCAGGTAAGTCACGGCCAGCGCGGTAGCCAATGCCTCTTCATTCAAGCTCTTCCCCGCTGCTTTGACCTCCGCGACGGACTTTCCCTTGGTGCAGGCGTTCACCAGTTCCTCCGTCAAGGCCCAGCTGCCGTCCCACTGCTGGAGCTTCAAGACGCAGCTCAGAGCGAACGGAGTCTTCCCGCAATCGACCGCCGCCGGCTGCTGAGACCCGGAGGCCGAGGCAGACGGCCGAGAATCTCCAGCTGCACTGTCACCCTTTGCACCGTTCTGCTCCTGCATCATGGGGGAATATTCATTTTCTTCACTGCTTTCGATGTCTAAGGACATTCCTTGGAAGTACATCAAGTGCAGGAAACCACGATAACTAGACTGCTGCGCGTAACCTCCATTACTGCCGCTGACTCCATCAGTGAACCCGGTCAATCCACCGGGCGACGGTCGGACCAAATGAATCGGAACTTCCACCAACTCCATCGAATCCATGTTCTCCGTTTTCGAGCTGTTCGGTCGCAGCTCCACCGTTACCAACGAGACGTACTCGGACATTACTCCGTGTTGCAAGGAAATGGCGGTGATCCGTTCCTCCACCGAAGTGTCCTTCGACGCCGGCACCGTCCAATACGGAGACGGCTTGACGGACGGAGGTTTCGAGGCTTCCAGTTCGCGGATAAGCTCACGGGCCGCGAGTTTCGAGAGGGTCGATGTCTCGTTGACCTTCTTGCTGGCCGGAATGACCAACGGGATCTTGGTCTTGAACCGTCCGGCTTGCAGCTCGACATACGGTGGCTCGTTGATGTCCTCATCCTCAAGGTTGTCCTTCGTGGAGAGCTCGAAGGTGGCGAAGACCAGTTGTCGGTCGCCCTTGAAGACCGGCGGGAGGGCCGTCGGTGTCTGCTGGAGGTTGGTCAGACCGTTGAAGGAGACCTTGGCGTTGTTGACGGCCGGCTGCAAAGCTCGACTGAGATGGCGGCCAATGACGTTCTCCAGGTCCTGACCGTCCTTGATAATCTCTGCTCGACCGTTGCCGGTGGCGGCGATACCGTTGACAAAGCTGCGACTGGAGTTCCTGCCGAGACCGAATAAAAACAGCCGCGTGTTCTGAGCGTTCGCCCGGACCAAGGCAGTTACCTCATCCGTGTTGGAGACCTCACCGTCGGTTAGGACGAAGACTTGACGCGTGAAACCTTCCTGCTTCGACGTGGAGAAGATCGCCTTGAGCGGTTCCAGGATTTCCGTCCCGCCCATATTGGCGCTCATACCATCCGCGAAGGTCTTGGCGTCCGCGAAGGTTCGCTCGGTGTATAGTTGGCTCGCGGGGAAGAGCGACTTGAAATCACTGCCGAAGAGGAAGATGTTGAAGTACGACCCTTTGGGGATGCCTCGGAGCGCGATCTGCAGAGCCCGACGGGCGTCTTCGATCTTGCCCTCGCTGTCCATGGAGCCGGAGCAGTCGACGACGAAGATGATCTCGGTTTTGGCTTGAGCGGAGGCTTTGAATTGCGGCACGAAGGAGAGCATGGCGACGTACTTTCCCGGCGAGGACTCCTCCACTTCCACGTGTTGTTGCGGATTTTGCTTGATTTCCAGCTCGATGACCAGGTCGCGATCGAGAGGTTCTTGGGTCTTGCTGAACTTGAAAGAGGCTTCTTTTGGACCGCCCATGGTGGCGCTTACGGGGTGGGTGGACGATGAGATGCTCTCAATCGGAGCGACGGCGGCGACATGACCGGTCAGGGTGGCGGAGTAGGTCACCGAGGTTTCGAACTTTCCAGGCGCAGCGATGTCGCCGACCGCGCCACTTGAGTCTTTTCGGCTGGGTGTGTAGCGCGGAGCTAAAGCCATCGGTATGGTTAACCTACAAACGAAAGCACGCAATGATTAAATAGTGTAGTTTCGGCATGCAAGTATCGCTTTAATTGCATGCATGCGACTACGTTTCCGATTAATTGTCTGAAAATGATGCCTGTTTGTCTGTTCATTCGTCGTTGTTGATTCCTCTGCTTCTCTATCCGACCGCCCGTCTGCTCCTCTGCCCGTCTGTACGCCCGTCCGTCCGTCCGTTTGTCTGTCCGTCTTTTCATTTATCTATACATCCGTCCATTTATCCACATGTCCGGTCGTCCGTCCCTGCGTCCATCCGTCTGTCCGCTTATCCGTCCCTCCGTTAATCCGTCTGTATGTCTATGCGTCCGTCCATCTCTACAATCACCCATCCAGCTGTCCGCCCGCCCATCCTTCTTTCCCTCCGTCCTTCCGTCTATACGTACGTCCGTCCATCCGTCCAACCGTCCGTTCACCCACCCATACATCCGTCAGCTTATTCATCTGCCCGCTCGTCCGCCCGCCTGTCTGTCCGCTCATCTTTCTGTCCGTCCGTTCGTACGTCCTGCAGTCCGTCGGCCTCTGTCCGTTCGTCTACCTTATGATAATCTTCTCTTCTATGCTTCCGACAAGGCGTTACGATTTCCGCTCGGTCTCTCGTTTAATCCGTCTACTTGTTGGTCACCTTGATTATATGCCGTGGTACTAACTAAGTCAACCTTACCTCATCTTTGTTTCGGTGACCGATTCCAGTGTACTGACGTAGGAGATAGACACCATGCACTCCTTCCCCCGCGGCAGCCGTCCCACATTCATCTCAAACGAATCGTCACTGCTGTGCCTCTGCTTCCGCAGATAAGCTCCGTTGTTGCTCACCAGGGTATTCATGTAGTTCAACAAGGAGTCCGCCTTCTTGAACTTGGTCTTAATTGTGCGGTTGTCGATGTAGACGGTCAGTCCCACGATCGCGACCTGGTCATTCATCGGGAACTTATACACCGCCTCAATGTCCTCATCTTCGGTGTTCTTGTAGGTCTGGTTGACGGTCACGTGACCGGCAAAGGACTTGATGTCCACTCCGTAGTCCACGTCGGTTAGCGGGATCCGGATGTTGGTGAATAACTGCAGCATGATACATGTCGGGCCCAAATCATTGTTCGGCATCATTTTTGTTGTAGTTATTGGGACACTTTTCTGGATGAACTAATAAGTGAGACGATGGGCGCAATAATTTTTTATACTGCGGTCATGACACGTGCGCGAGGGAGAGGGTGTGTGGCGGAAGCCAAAACAATAAACACGTTGACTTTTTCGGCTGACACATCCCGAAGCCTTACGCCTTGGAGACCCCTCACCACTCATCACAGCACACCGTGGAACGGCCGCAGCGTCAGCTCACGGAACGGCACGCTCCAGCTGCGGTCTGTGTTAAATTTCCCGCGGCCATATCAAGTGGCACGTCCTAGGAACCCAGTCCATCCCCGAGTGCAGTCCTTGAGGTTGCACCGCATTACCGGTATGAGTCAGTCATGATGACTTGCCGAGATGGACATCCGTTCCCGATCCGGAATCCGGTTCAAGTCTAACAAGGTGATACGTTCACAATCAGAGGCTCGTTTAGGGTCCTTTACAGGTGAGGCCCATCATGATAGGGCTAGGGGTGGGGTACAAGGGGGCGACCACCGTTGTTCAGTGGCAAGGCGGGGGAGGATGTGACGGCGTCGGTTCGACGATTCGAGATTGTGGCGAAGGCTCTCAAATGGGACTCAATTCTACAATTGTCACAGGTCGGTGTTTATTTGTCCCTGTTTGCAGCTAGCTGGTACGCGAAGGAGACGCACGACGGTGCGGCAACCTTCACTACCTGGACTCTGTTCCGCGCTACCATCATCAAACGCTTTGAAGCAGAGGACTTCAAGGCCCAGATCAAGCGGGAGCTGAATTATCGGAAGAGGGCCAAAGGAGAACCGGTCGAGGACTACTTTAACGACGTTCTCACCCTGTGTGACAAGTACGACCGTGTGATGGACGATGACGACATTATCGAGAAGCTGCAGAAGTTGCAGAATAGATTGTATCCGGAGCTGATGTCCCGAGTTTGTATCTCTCACGCAAGTACCCCGATGTAATTTTTGTTTGACATGAACTCATAGTACTGGAACTGGACATAGTACTCAATCCAACATCTGTTGTATGCTGTTCGGAAGGGAGGCGACTATGCCTATTGACGTCACACTGCCTACCAACAGTGATCCATTTAACAGAGACATCGAAAAACGGATGAAAGATGTGCACGCAGTGGCGGATTGAGCGTCGTCAAAACTACGTGTATGCCACGGACAACCACTCCGATTTGGAGTTTCAACCTGGACAGTTTGTGTTGGTGTTCAACCCGGCGGAAAAACTGGGAAGAGCTACAGTACTGAAAAAATGCATTATCCTGCAGACCGACTACACATACCGTACCAACCACAAGCAGACATCGCCCGCGGAGTGCTAGGTCATGGTGTAATCGTCAAAATTTAGAGATGCCTCGATGAAGAAGGTTGGTCATGTTTGGTCTTACAACACGGAGCCAGAAGGAGAAGGTTCCTGGAATTCAATCATGTCTTTCCGTACACTGAATTGTGAAGTCACGGAGGGAATGTTGGAGGAAGAGTGTACAGGCTGCCCAATCCACCCAGCAACTAACGAACTGGCGGAGAGTCGGATGGTTGGGTATTCCATACAGGAACAGCGCATATATGTCTGGGGCGCGGTGGGAGCACAACAAAAGCCGTATGACCTGCAGAGTATGGCTTTGCGGGTCGGTCGTTTGTTCAACCCTAATTCCCATTACACAAACAGGAGGATAACTTTGCGTTTAATTTTCGGCAAAAAATCTGGCATAAATTTTGCCAGAAAATATACTCGTTAAAATTCCGAAACTTTTAGGATTTTGGAAAGTAAGACAAATTTACATCCGACTTCCAGAATTAACCCCAACTGGCAAAAAATAGGATAAAATACAGACACTAACACATCTGGTGTACGAAAGTGTACGAAAAGAAAGTTCTGATTAATGCTTTCATCTTTCTTTAGACTTCTGTCTAAGCAATTCAGGAAATTATTTTCAGAAACTTCGCTCAGATGTCCTCAACGTTGAATCGCGCGAACCTACTAACTACAGACGCTTGACAAACCAAGGTATAATAGCGCCTGAATATTGTTCCAGTCTTCCCACAGCCGTGAAACGTGAAAGCATAATTTTCGAAATTCTTCGCGAAAATGCTAAAACTGTTTCAGAACTATTATTGGACACATATTTCGCCGTGTTCTAAAATAATTCGAAATCCCACCATTGCGTCCCACAAGATGCCAAACCCTGGGCAGCCTGCACAGACTTTTATTTCTGTCACTTATTTCTAAAAACTTACAGTCTGCTCGCCTTTCGAATAAGAATGAATAAGGCGTATAAATTTTAAACGCTCACACATATCGCTTCACATAAATTTAGACTGACAAAAGAGTGGTCACACGCCGAGAAATATGTCGTCGATAGATACGAGGGTCACTCCAAAAGTCTTGCCACTCGGTCATTCATATTTCGACTAGAAGGTGCGTTCCAATTCTGTTATTGCATGTACTTAGATCAGCAAATTCTAAATTGTGTCTGAAAGATTTGTTGGATTACGGCCAAAGGCATAGAGGGAAGACTTTTTTCTAGCGGAAAGTAGTTGACAGCGATGTAACCGTGAATTATGTCCAGCGGCTCACGCGAGTCTCAGCCATTCCATGACAATTTTTTTCATTATTGACGTAAACAGCCTAATCAGAGAGCTTATTAATACAGTTGAGATAAAAAGATTCCGGCAAGGCTAAGAAAAGTTAAGGACGACGGGCCGAACCGTGCGGCATGAAATCATACCGCGAAAGTTATAGCTTCGCTTAATCGATTGATTGATTGATTGTTGTTCTCAACAATCCTGAATGCAGGTCCGTGAAACTCGGATTTACCGCTTATGAGGCCATGACCGAACTCTCTATGTTGAGTCCCTCTATGTTGAGTGATTCGAAAAGCAGTCACTCGGTGCAGAGTAAATGACCGAGTGTCAAGATTTTTGGAATGTCCCTCGTATTCTC